>CM055827.1:37744899-37819083 GCA_029582265.1 Zoroaster sp. YZ-2022
CAGGTAGGACTATACAGGCAGGGCCGGATTTAGACCTTGAGGGCCGGGCACTTCAGGTTCAGGGGCCTCTCGACATAGAAATTAAATTACATGACAAATAAAAATGAACTAAAATGAATGATAAACCGCATTTCTTCGAAAAAATATAAAACTAATTTTATAATTATTACATATTTTTTATAAAGGAAGTCCTTAGTCTGGGGCCCTCTGGCAGGGGACCCAGGGCATTTCCACTTATAAATCCGGCCCTGTATACAGGGCCGCTTTTAAAAGGGCAGTTGCCCACGGCCCCAGGTAAAGAGGGGCCCTAAAATCTGTACAGTCATTTTTTATAACCAGTGATTAATCAAAATCCAATGGCTTAATATGCATGTAGAAGGTATATAGCAGCACTAACACTTTTCCGGATAACAATTGAAGTCGGTGTCATTGATTGCGTGGGCCCCTGGATCCGATTCGCCCCCCTCCCTCCCCTGGCGAACGCAGCCAGCTACGCCACTATTACACGCTAGTCTCGGTCTCGACCTACAAAAGTCTCTGGTCTCTGAAATGCAGGATCGTCTCGGTCTCGGATGCCTTGGTCTCGGACAAGCCGGTCTCGACGCTACAACATCTGCTATGCACGTCTCGTCACTGTTGGATTCCCTGTATCTCCCTTGCCCAATCATCGTTCAAAATAAGGCTGCGAATTATACTGTGTGAAATCGTTCATATGCTCGCAGAAAGGACAGTAGAATGGTTCGTCCTCTTTTCTACTACACGAAGCCAACACAATCAAAATGATACCAACCCACGGTTTAACGTTACTAATTTTACACTTTACATTTAGTGGTTACATTTTTTGACATCACACTGTATACCCTCAATCTAAACACTGTGTAATTCTGACCATTTAAAAAATATGTTTTATTATTTTCATTGTTTAATTAATGTGTAATGAATTTGAAATTTTTGCATTGGGAAATCTGTGCCTGAAAGCCCTCAAGTCTGTTAGGCTGGTGCCGCATATTTTCCTTACTTTGTTGAGCATGAAACAATTACCTCTGATCCTCGGGTCTCCGTATCAAAGTTATTATTTAACTGGCGGGATGCCGCGCTTCGCGCGGCAATCTGCTAGTGTGGTGATGTGAGTATTAAATGTTGCGGGTTTTGTGCCGACTTCTTTGCTGGTTTATGTAATGTAATATGGGGTAACGGGGTCTAATTTGCAGGGCACTCAAGGGTCATCATTTTCTAGAATGAGCTTGGTGATTGGTTAATTTTTGAGCGGGGGGCATGTAAAAAGTCAAAGTGACATAACACAACAGCGCCCTCGGGTTTTAACATGGTAGGACAGTGAATATTGAATAAATAAATGTACTGAAAGAAATACATGTACACAGAAAACGGGTATCCTAGTATTTTCGTACAGTTCAGACACAGATATGTGCACAAAATGTCTCTTTTGGAAATTGATTGCATGGCCCTTCAAGTCATGAAAAAGGGAAATAAATATGAATAACATTAAATTTGCAGATGAAATCTGCACTGTTTCCTGAGGCCCCCACCCCTTAATATAAAATAGGACGCAGTTTGAGTTTAAATTGTTGCCATGGCGCTGTAGGTTTTGAAAACCTTTTAAAATATTCAAAATTGGGAGAAAAGATTCCCAAAATTGTTTTGTGTGAGAAATGTCCTGAAACCTAAGTGCATAAGCTGTTGTGATTGTCAGATCTGAAATCGTTTTATATTACCTCAAAGTTGAAAGACTGATGGTATCTACACTGGCAATTGTGAAATCATTGTGGGCTTTTCTAACAGTTCAAGTTCTACTTCTATGTATGTAAAATCAAAGGTCAGAGTCCCTATTTCATCGGTTGAAAATTGTTTTCACAAATCAGCAAGCTGAGGAATACAGAACTGCTATAAAAATATATATTATAACATAGGGCCTATATTATAATATATCTTATAATATATTAGATGAATCTGGGACTTGAGAAATAATTAAAATTGTGTTAAACTTTACTTTGAAAATGCAGTGAACTCTCCAAAAAGACATGAATCTGGGACTGAGAAATAATTCACATTGTGTTAAGAAATTATTTGAAAGTGCACTGAACTCTCCATAGACTTTGTACACAATCGAGGACATGGCTTCTGGATACTACAGGCTTTAAAAAGTATTACATGGGTACTGAGGTTAATTGATGTTTGGTATTTATTATCAAATATCAAACAACAAAAAGGGTTTTGTAAATGTTGATCATGTTGATTAAAATTGTTTATTGATGTTTGGAGATAGCTGTGATAATCGTAGCTCTTGGTCACGTCCCTAAGACCTAGGACTAAAAGAGCTACGCGAAATAAATGCATCAACAAAGAGTCGAGTCGACACACCGACGTCATTACCGACCAATCAGGAGGTCCGTCTGAAACAGAGAATCAGACATTTCGCAACGCGGCAGTTCGGTACTGTTCGTGGTATGTGGCACCCGGCCTCCTCGACCAACGCTCACCGAAAGCCGCGGAGTAACCCAACCAATGTTGCTCATGTTGATTAAAAATGTTTACGGATGTTTGGTATTTATTGTTTTATTATCAAACAACAAAACAACAAACATTCCAAACGTGTGTTGTAAATGTTGATGAAAATTGTCTTTGAGCACAAAGGTCACGTGTAGGTACGGAGTTCATTGATGAAAAATAAGACCAATCAGGGGTCCGTCTGAAACAGCCAACCAGACATCTCGAACCACAGCAGTCAGGAGTGTTCGCCTCATCTGGCACCCGCCCGACCCTCGATCACCGAGGATAGCCGCGAAGTCACCCGACCAAGCTTAACGATCATTGCGGGTGTCCGGCTGCCGTTGCACGCAATCCACGCAATCGCGGGTAGACGTCGGAACACCAACAACGCAGACCCCAACCCACGGGTACCCCGAAATTGACCCCAGGGCGCATCAATTCAGCAGGGTGCGGGCGCCAGTTGACGCGAAACATGGCGGCGCCCTGAAAGAAACATGGCGGCGCCCTGAAAAAAACATGGCGGCGCCCTGAAACAAAGATGGCGGCGCCCCGTGTTTGCACTAACAAAGATGGCGACTTAACGATCATTATAGTATAGAAGATATTCGGTGGATCAGTTAAGTAGTGTTGACCAAGTTACGCCTTTACCTACCTAGGCTGAACTGCAATCGAGCGACTGACTTACTCTGGCTGTGCTGGTCCCTTATATAGCCCTATAAGAAGTATCGCAGAGCGTCACCATGTGACCATTATCCAATTAAGAACTCGGTGATTGTGTCCAAAGTAACCTTACGACAATCAGGAGCGACTTGGTTGGCGTCCCCAGTAACATTGGGTACAAACTTAATCAAATGTTTGATAATTTACATGTTATCTGTAGCCAATAAGAAACAAGTGGGTTAGCGCGTCCTTAGTAACATGGTTTAGGCCTAAACATTTTCTTTCAACAACGCGTTATATCCTCCTGCACACCCTTTGATTTAGCGGTGCCTGGTCCAAGACGTCATTCATCATTTAAAGGGGCACTATATATATGCATGCATATTACGCATATGATACGCAAAAAATGCATCTATATAAAATTATTTTAAAAATACTGGAACCCTAATGACCGGGATAAGCATAATAGTATTGTGAAGGTTAGATCCTCCTGCACACCCTCTGACTTAGCGGTGCCTGGTCCAAGACGTCATTCATCATTTAAAGGGGCACTATAATATGCATGCATATTACGCATATGATACGCAAAAAATGCATTTATATAAAATTATTTAAAAATACTAGAACCCTAATAACCGGGATAAGCATGATAGTATTGTGAAGGTTAGGTCCTCCTGCACACCTTCTGACTTTAATAGCGGTGCCTGGTCCAAGACGTCATTCATCATTTAAGGGGGCACTACTTTAGCCTTTGGATATTATACAGAACGTACATGTACTGTGGACTAGGAAACTAGTCTAATTGTAACCTTCTGCATAATGCGCACGAGACTAAGTTGCTACTGCGCACGACATAATGTACGTTGATGCGCGCGCGAATGTCCAATATTAATATTAATAATAAGTACATGCAGTCAATTCAAAGAGGGTGGCACAATTATTGTCTAATACCCCGCAACTCACACAGTCCTTTTGTAGCCACGGCTACTGCTACAAATACTACGTCACGCTTGATCGGCTTTGTGTACTGTACTGCTGTGCTACTTGTTGTTCACAGCCAGCCTCTCGAACGATGAACGACCCATAGGCGTTGTGTATTCATCCACGTCACACTTCGAGGTCGTGTAAGAACATTGGGGTCCGTTCAGTGCGTTGATTTTTTTCAGCCTGTTTTGCCACGGATTCGACAGGGATTCGACAGGGGACCATGGCCGGGGCGAGATCACGCTGGCTATGGAGTCAACAGTTAAGGGATAGAGAGTTCTTCCTATTGGAGTCAACAGTTAAGGGATAGAGAGTTCTTCCTATCCCTTTACTGTTTACTCCATGGCCAGCGTGTGGTACGGGAAAAAAAAGTCGCGGTCAGGTATTACCCACGGTTACAAATAGAGCATGACGCAACCAAGCCGGAGGTCAATGTCACTGAACATGCGCAGTGAATTTATTGATTTGAGAGCCACAAATTTATTCACTCGAGAGCCACAAATCAGAAAAAGAACAGGTCATACTATCTATTTCAATATTGTAGGAGTCAATTTATCATAATACAAAATAATTTGTTCTTTTTGGGGATGAAAAGACCAATTCTAAAACCACGCCGTCCAACTCATAACCTAACTATTACTAAGCGGATTCGTTTCCTCTCGACCATTAGGACGTGGTCGAACACTATAGATCACACTATAGATCACATCATATCATATCATGTCATGAAAATTCTTGTGAAATCAAATGTTTTATGAAAGCTCCTGGTTATTTGAATATGATGAAAATTTTCAATAAAGTGATGCTCCTGACTATTTAAATACTACTTTATAATTTGAGGCAAAGTTACATTGTCTTAATTTATTTACGTAATAACACCTGAAAACAAACATCAAAGTGTTTAGGAAAACAACCAAATGGTTTACTTTATTTGAACATTTTGTAAAATCACATCAACATGGCATGTGAAATGACATCATCAATTTAGGTTGCGTATACATTTAGTAAGGTTGTGCCATGACTAAGTAAAATTTTGAGGACCATATATTTTATGGCTCTCCGTGTATAATAACCTACTTGCTATTTGGAACACTTCCTAAAGAAGTACATCTGAGCATTTCCCACCTATACAAGTTAACATTACAAACACCTTTTTATGTACAAACCGCAATACTTCAACAAAGAAAACGCCAAGTGATGTGCTACAAAGACGCACTAGCTCAGGGGAACATGAGTGATGTACCCCACGGGGTACATTACCTTGATCGTGCTCACCGTAAGTCGTTCATAATACATATTGCTTCGTTCTCATAAGTCATGAAACATATTGCTTCGTTCTCATAAGTCATCATACATATTACTTCGTTCTCATAAATCATAATACATATTGCTTCGTTCTCATAAGTCATGATACATATTGCTTCGTTCATATAAGTCATGAAACATATTGCTTCGTTCTCATAAGTCATAATACATATTGCTTTGTTCGCATAAGTCATCATACATATTGCTTCGTTCTCATAAGTCATAATACATATTGCTTCGTTCTCATAAGTCATGAAACATATTGCTTCGTTCTCATAAGTCATGATATTTAATTAATTGCATATTTTTAACATGCTACTAAGTAATGTCATATATTTACTTTACATAATTCATGAATTACATTCTTCCCACTCTTTACATATTTTAGAACATGCGACTTTCCTATTCAAATTCCACATTTAATTAAGTCCGTCGGGAAAATATCTGACTTCTCCATGTTCTTCTAATCTCAGCCCTCGTAAGTTATACAAATAACATTCTACAAACCGAATATCATTATGTTGTTATTTCATACACCATCCATTGTTACAATGCAACGCAACCATTAAATTAATATTGTTTTAATATGTTTATTAAAATGCTGTAATAAATTGCTTTCTTTACAACATAATTACATCCTCTTCTAAAACTGTCAATTTCTTTGTTTAAAATTACTTCATGTCGTCATGGCCCATAAAACTTATAAATTATTATTACAACCTCCCATTCCTTTACAAGCAAACTGCTTCTACACACGTTTCAAATGGGCATATCACTGTACCACAGACACTTTGGACTTGCACTATTATTCCAATCCTCCCATTGCTTTTACACGCAAGACTGCTTTTACACGTGTTTCATATAGAACAGTTAATGTAGCCAAAGTAGCCGCGTAGCCACTAGACTATTTTTCAATCCTCCCATTGCTTTTGCACGCAAGACTGCTTTTACACGTGTTTCATATAGAACAATCAATGTAGCCAAAGTAGCCGCGTAGCCACTTTACTACAGACACTTGGGACTTGGACTATTTTCCAATCCTCCCATTGCTTTTACACGCAAGACTGCTTTTACACATTATCATAATGGATCAATGACAGTAGCCAAAGTAGCCGCGTAGCCACTGTACCACAGACACTTTGGACTTGGACTATTTTCCAATCCCCCATACTTTTGAACGCAACAACGAATGTTCTTGCTGCCCTCAAGCGACACATAACAACCACTTCACCGACCATCCCCTCTGCAGGATGGCTGATAGACTGGTCCCCTACATTAAACCGCACCATGAATTATCACATCAGTACGTTCAAACAGACCGACCGACTGATTGCGTTCTGCAAACTCCGTGTAGCCAGGTAATTTTTGGGGTCACTCCGAAAACGCGGGGCATTCTACAATTACTCCCTAGCCCTTTGGAATAAGTAACTAACTTCACACCGGTGGTTAATGTGAGCTAGCTGAGCTGAGAGCTGGAGAGCGGTTCGTGATTGTTGCGTTAGTGTGTAGCGCCGTTCGTCGAATCGTGTATAAAAACATATAAACACAGTTTTGAACAACCAAGACTAACGTTAGTCATGAAATGTGATCAGTGAATGCGCTTGGGCATTTTCGGTTGGGAAAGAAAACAAGGTAAGACTTGCTCTTATTTAATGTTAAACCAGATTTGGTAGGCCCTATGCATGAATTTCAGTATTATGTTGATGAGATTCTGCAAAAATCCTAACTTTATTTTTTAGCTGTCCCTAACGTTCACGTCTAACGTTAGCGGCAGGCATGGGCCCTGGCTGGTCATGCTGGTGTAACGTTACGGGGTTAAGATATCTCAACGATTTAGCCATGTAACAAAAAATTTCAAAATCAACAGATTCCAATACAACTGGTAGGCCTATCATTGTTAAGGTCTTGAAAAGACGATTACAATGATATAAGGATCATCTTCCTGTGACCAAAAGTAAGGAAGTTATGACATGTTGAATCCAACAATTTTAGGCCCATAAATGTCAATTTATGTTGAGGAAAAACAAAAAAGTAAAATTTACTTGTGACCCGTTTCCTAGATTTTCTCGGATTCCATATCGTAATTTTCTTAATTCTTGTCCGATTTTCAAAAGGTTGGTATCACTGGAATGCTTGGGAAAAGAGGAAGAATAATAACCTATTTCCAGGCTAATTCAATGATTAGTTTGTTTTGTAGTGCTGATTTACAAATAAGAAATACAAAAAAAATGTGTTAAAAAAAAAAATAATGAAAAAATAAATAATGGAAACAAAAATATTACTCAAATCTGAGGATTATTTTCATATTTTTACACTGAAATCCGTGAAAGATTCTCATCCCTGATTTAATTAAACATTAGAACAATTTATAAATTATATTGGACTGGAAAGATGAAACAAAATAATGAAAATAACTTTTAAAAAACAGGGAAAAAAATTACTCAAATCTGAGAATTTTTAATATTTATACTGAAATCCGCGAGAAATTCTTATCCCTGATTTAATTAAACATTATAAAAATTAATAAATGATATTGGACAGGAAAGATGAAAATATTCTTGTGTTACGCCGATGTATATTATTAGGTTTAAACGGACGATTTATCGGACTGAAAATTGGTAGGCCTAGCATGCTGAACGCGGCGCAATACAATCTTTGGTTGACATTGATGTTTGGGAATCCAAAAAACATAACTGGGAATCGTCTAATCGCCGTCAAAATTGGCCAAGAGGTAGAAAACAAGTATAGAAATATTATTATTGTGGTTTGATAAGGTATTTTACTCAACTTTTGGTAAATCGTCGATGGTTTTGCAAGAACAAACCCAAATTTCGAGAATTTTTTTGGAAACGTCTAGATGCCGCATTCAAAAAATTCGAGAACGAGGTTGAAGTAGAATATGTGATCTACATCTTCGAAAAAAAAGCTACTGGGTACGTCAAAAAGAATGGCCTCAGCGAAACGTAACAAAGCGCTAGCTCCACGGTGTCTTCGCCACAGCGATTCAACCCGAGATTGAGGCTGCGGCCAAAAAGATTTGCGGCAATGCGTGGGATACGCACATACCTAAACCATTGCTGTGACAACTCGACACCGACAACTCGACCCTTGTGACAAAACGACCCTTGTGACAACTGGATCTAAAAAAAAATCAACCTCGAGATTGCCCCACCAGTGTGGCACGGACACGCCCTCTTGGCCTATCCTTAGCCACACGTTGGTCGTACTTCGGCTAACGGCGTTTTTTTCTAAATTCCAGGCTCTGAAATTGACGATATTTGCAACCATTTTGACAGACATGTTTAACTATTTAGGCGCCCAAAAAAAAAATGGTGATTTCACTTGTTAAAATTTTGTGACATATGCATGTAGGCCCGAAAAATTACAAGACGATTGTCATTGTGCAGGTTTCAACGAGGACGGCCATCTTGAATATGCATGAAGAGTGTTGACCGGGAAAACACCTTGCGCGCGCAACAATTTTACGACAGCCGTTTTATGTGTGCACATACTTGCTGTATTTTAGCGCGCAGAGATATGACCACGCGATGTCGCCGATATAAACTTTCAAGAAACTAACATCGAGCAGTAATCAAATTAACCGTACTTCATGGTACAATGTAAGTTCATCCCCTTTTAACTATTATATACCAGGTTATTTAACTGTACTTGCATTGTACATGTACATAAAACAAGAGAGAATGTTCATTAAAATAAAATGATAATGTAATAAATAGTCTATTATTTAATAGTTTAATACTAATTTTAAATAGTAATTTTAAACAAAATAAAAATTTCACTTATAATTTAAATATATGAAATATTATAGTGTTACGATACTATTACTATAAATAATAACAATATTATATGGTTCCATCATTTTTGTAAATCCATAAAAAACAAAACAAAAAAAAAAAACCCAAAAATCCAAAAAACACCCAGAATGATTGTTTTATCTGACAAAATATCTGTGAATATAGTCTATGTAATATCTTTGTAATATAGTACAGGTAATATTTTTACAATTTTTCATTGAATCCAGGAACTGGACATGTATGTTTTATTTATTTATTTTTATTATTAATATTTCATTTTAATTATATATATTTTGTTTTTAAATTTAGTTATATCACATGTTTTGCACAAAAAAATGCTCTGACTACCCACAACACGTGCAACTCTGAAACGGAATACTTCGTGCGCTTAAATACAGCATGTGCACACATAAAACAGCCGTCGTAAAATTGTTGCGCGCACAAGTTGTTTCAACACTCTTCATACATTCAAGATGGCCGTCCTCGTTGAAACCTGCACAATGACAATCGTCTTGTAATTTTTCGGGCCTATATGTCACGAAATTTTAATGTAAGTGAAATCACCATTTTTTGGGGGGGGGCGCCGAGATAGTTAAACATGTAAGGAACGTATCTAGTCTGTCAAAATGGTTGCAAATATCGTCAATTTCAGCGCCTGGAATTTAGAAAAACGCATTAGTCAAGTACGACCAACGGTGTGGCTAAGGATAGGCCAAGGGGCGTGTCCGCCACACTGGTGGGGCAACCTCGAGACAACTTGACCTTCAAGACAACTCGACCTTCAAGACAACTCGACTTTGAGACAACTGTAGGACTGTGCCGGGTATCCGGATACCCGACGAAACTGTCATTACCGGTTCCGTTTTTCGGTTCCAGGTACCCGTGGCGACTTTTTAAAATTGGGACTTACCATTTCAGCGGTGTGAACAGAAATCTTTGACTATTGAACAATGTAATGTTTACACTTTTAGGAGCAATTTTATTCAAGATAACCCTTTGTAGTATTTTATGGACATTTTCCATACACTTTTGTCCAACTGATACATTGTATCCAATCATTAACCCTCCTACTACTACAAGGGTCAAAATCAACCAAAATGTTGATATACTTGCCAAGGTATATCTAGTGCACTGAAAAGTCAAACACTGTCAAACCTTACGTGTAGTAAGTAAATTTACAGGTCAAAATGAGTCGACTGTTTTTGACTGGTAAAAGCATTGTCTTGTATTGTTCAGGATGGTCAAAATGACAGTAAAAACCAGTCAAAGATGCCCCTGTGTACACATTTGGGTCAACAGTCAAAACAGGCAGTTGACTGATTTTGACCTCTATAACAGCTTCCCACTAAAGTGCAGCAATAGTAGGAGGGTTAAGACTCAAATAGCCTGGCTGTGGCATGCTACAAACAAGTATCAAACTAGCTGCTCAGGATGGAATGTTTGCCTATGGGCAATTCCATGAGGAAGTGGACATGACCCTTAAATTTAGAATTGTGATTTTTAAGTAAAACTTGGCTTTACATCAGAGCATATATATGAAAGGTTCTGGGGAAAATGCTTACCATGTCATGGCTTTGAGAAAAAATTGCCAAAAATTCATTTTTATGTGATTGATGTTTCAGTGTGAAATTATTTGCTAAAAAGAACTAGAACTTGAATTAATTACTTAATGAGAAAGAAATCAATTTATCTAATCAATCTAATCAGATTTTTTAATTGATTCAACCTAAATACCAGCTGTTATAGTCATAAGTTGTGATTCGGATTGATTTAGACCACAGAATAGAGAGACTTCTACCCCATTAACATGTATGTAACGTAACTAACCAAAACGTCTTGTTTTTTTTGCCCACAAAAGAAGCATTTTGTTAGAAATTTGGTTTCTTATTTTTTCCTTCTTTGTCCAATCCTTAGTTCAAAAAAGCAAAGTAGATTCCTGTGTATTGCTATATAAAAAGCATTCAAAATCTGTAACGTAACTAACCTTGTAACGTAACTAACCAAGCGGTAACGTAACTAACCATTGTAAAATTGATGTATGCTGCTTCATGGAAATTAATACAAATGTTGAAAAGTTAAGACAAAGAGGGCACATTACAAAACTGATTGTGCCCATGATGTAACTGTAAGAACATTCTAGATTCATGCGCTATGTGCATCATCCATGTGCAACAAATCTTGCTACTTTCTCCTCCATTGACTTTGTGCACAAACGTCAGAAATCAGCTGAGAAATCCTCCGTTTAAGTGGTTTATGGGAATAAAAAAGTTATCTTTTTTTAATTATACAAATGTTCTGTATGTAATTTAAATAATTCTTAATAATTTTCTCCATAATTTTGCTATAATACGTAAAAAACATCAATTTTCTGACCGACCACCTTTCTCCTGCATTGACTTTGTGCACAAACGTGTGCATTTGTTTACAATACAAACCATACCACTTACAATATTTTATATATTGTTTTTTGCACTTGCAGATTAATTAAACAACTGGAATCTTGTTCTTGATCTTGCTCTCAACATTTTGAAAGCATTTGAGACCTATATCCCTTTTCAAGTGTGATTAAAAAGGAGCTTTGAAAATGTGTGTAGGCATGGACAAACTGTAACGTAACTAACCGTAACGTAACTAACCATGATTTTTTGGCAGTCCTTAAAACTGATGATAATAATTGCTCCATATTTTATGTGAAAACATTTGCCAGTAACCAATCAATGTTAGAGATATTACACTTTCTTTCAGTTGTATCCCACTTGAGGAAACTTTTTATGTAAAGACGTGAACTTTTTTTCCATGTCCTTTTTTTGTAACGTAACTAACCGAGATCAAAGTTGCTTTTACAATTCACATAACATGTCTGAATGTTTTGAATTATTATTATGTGATAACTTTAGGTAGAGATGTATTAATGGTACCATAATGAAGAATTGATAGGCTTTCATCCTAATATAGGAGCCCAAAGAACTGTGCAGAGTCACTAAAAATGTAACTTAACTATGGAATTGCCCCTACATGTATTGTTCACAGTAATTGGATTAGTGGGACAATAACTGCTGCTTTATGTCTGCACTGGAGTGTGCACTATGATGTGTTTACAGAAGGGATTTTATTATACTAGGGGGCATCCACATTAATTGTTGTCCTAATAAAAATGTATTGTTGAAATTGTTTTTGTTGTGTAATTATTTTGATGTGCCACTGACCATCCCTCAGCATATCACCAACATTTACATTTATTTACCCACTGATACCGAGCTCTATTCAAAAGAAAGACATAAAAAGGGAGGTGTTAAGTCGGTCATTGTCTTTGAAACCAACAGTAGGATCCATAATCAGTCGGATTTGAAAGGTATTATTGGTTGTGGGTTTGATCCTTTCAATTGGGCAGCATATTTGTTTACAATCACCTAATCTCATATCAGTTGAAAAGACGTTTATGAGGGACGAAATGCGGTTGTTTATGATGAGCTGCGAATTATGGAACGTCAAACATTGATGGGGGGCAAATTGGCTGCATACTAATTAAAAAGTAGACAAAGCTTTCATGATACGTTTTGTTAAGTTATTTTTTGATGAGTGCGCATCCTAAATTTTAGACTCATTTATTGACTGACCGATCAACACGATGCCATGTTCAACACGGAATAGTCAAGTTTGGTCCCATTTTGAGAAAAAGGGGCCCAAATTGGTAAAATTCATTCTTTCAAGAAACAAGGTTTATTGACAGGTTTATTGACATTTAAATAAAGTTCATTGTGATAGAAACATTAATATTCAAGTTCTGATTTTAGATTCGTTAATTTTTTGCAGTTTGTTAGTTTCATAATATCAAATATTATTTTAGTACGCAAAATCATGTCCTTATCCAAAGCCAACATGGCGTACGGGATATCCTTATTTAAGGCGTGTTCGCACTGGACTTTTTTTGGGGGAAGGTTTTACCGAGACGATGGTAAAATGAAAAATGGTCAAATGTGACCTCTGTCCGCACTTGGACTTTCGACACGGAAAATTTTACCGAGACCGTGGTAGGGCGCTTTGACTCATGAGGGCGCTTTGCGTGACCTTTCTACGTTGACCCGGTAGCACCAATCAAACTTTCAACTGTATCAATGATAATATCTGCCATGATTGCGACCAAAAGAGGAACAACAACAACGCACAGAAAACTTGCTACACATGCACATGCACATGCATTAAATGCGCCCGGCCCGCCCCCATCGTGCGGTGAAACAATACAAAGCGCATGCGTGGTGTTCCTGTGTAGCACGACTTTGCGCTCGGGCCGGATGTACACTTTCCTGAGCCGCTTTTACCGACTCGCACTGTCCGCACTGGACTTATCGTCTCAGGAAAAGTTACCTGGTCAGTTTTCCTGGGCAGCAGTTGGCCAGTAGAAGTAACCGCTGGACTCAGGAAAAGTAACTGAGAGGAAAATGTCCCAGGATGTCCGCACTGGACTTAAAATGGGAAAAGTACCCAGTCTCCGTAAGTTTTACCAAAAAAAGTCCAGTGCGGACAGGGCTTTAGAAGGCAGGGGTGCAGCAAGGCGCAAGCACATGAATCGTTTTCCCACAAAACGGGTTAGTTCCGCCCATATCGACTTTGACCAATGACATTATTCAACACGTGTTTTGAGACATGAACATTAAAGTCAACTTGCTATACGCATGCGCTCTGATCCAAAGCCAACATGGCATACGGGATATCCTTATTTAGATGGCAGGGGCGCGGCAAGGCGCAAGCACATGAATCGTTTCCCACAACGGATTAGTTCCGCCCACATCGCCTAGCCTTTGATCGACCAATGACATTATTCAACACGTGTTTTGTGACATGAACATTAACCCTCCTATATGCCCAGGCTGAAATTTGGCCCAGTAAGCACCGCACCCACAGACAGTCACTTGAGTATTTTTGGTTGCATTGCCAATTGGTAGGTCAAACCACAGAGTCACACAGAGCTGTGTATGTACTGTCGAGTGGTTTTGGTTTGACCTATCCTAGCCACATGTCCTTGCATTTATTTGAGTGCACTGCACAAAGTCAATGGGTTGGGAGTTACATACAAATTTTGAGTGTCTTTGATTGGTTTTGGTTTGACCTATCACAGCCACATGTGCTTGCATTTATTTGAGTGCACTGCACAAAGTCAATGGGTTAAGAGAGACATACAAATTTTGAGTGTCTTTGATTGTTAAACCTATACAAGGGTTAAAGTCAACTTGCTATACGCATGCGCTCTGATCACGCACGCACCAGTGATTATTGTCTTCTTTTGATGATATGATTATGGCAGTCACTCCCTGACACAGTCACGTGTAGGGCCGCTATAGCTGCGTGATGCACCGGCCATGCGTGCGTGCGTGTGATCTTTTGTAAATTGGGTTATTAAAGACAATTTTGTAGCAATTTTTACGGTTTTATTTCAGAAATAACTTTCCGTAAATACAATATTTTGTCACCAAGATGTTGATGGAATGTCAAACAATACAAATTGCGACAGATTTTTTTCACTATTGTGGTTTAATAATAAACATTTTTGAAATCATATTCACAAAACTTTCCCGAAATAACGTTTACATGTATATTTCCGACCAAAAAATACCAAGGAATCCGTCCCGACTGGGTTTGTTTCCGTGTGTCCAGACCACGCCTGGTGTACGTCCGTGCGACGTACATGGTCAACGATGACTTCACGACGCGACGGTGTTGATGCAACAGTGAACACGTGCACTTGTTTTACCTTTGTGCATCCGTACATGCAACTTTATTTCCCAGCAATCTGTAAGGATTTTATCCGCAGTGCCTAAAATTCTATGTGCATGCAATATTTTTCTGCTGATGAATTAACTACGGGCGAAATTCACGAAATGGAAAACACTCAACAACCGCCCAGTTTTTTTTATAGCTTCGCACGTGTTTATTTTTTCTTCTCCCGAGTTTGGGGGTTGGAACATTGAGCAATGAGCTACCCCCTATACACAATAGTACCGTGTTCAGTTCACACATGTGCGCTTTCATACGATCACTACGCCCGCATTCAAAGGAACTCTAGGAACTTTGCTAACTTTTTTTTATAATAATAGTTTTTGAAAATTAACAAAATGAGCATTCATTTATATATGTAGTGGTGAGATTTAGAATAATTTCGGCACACAATATGATCGCACTTTCAACTAAGGTGAGCCACTCATTTTCCTGACGAATTTTTAATAATCAAAACCAAGCTTGATTATACCATGGAGATCATACCACAAAGTAACGTTACACTCGGCGAAATTCACTTTGAAAAGCACCCGAACATGCCGCAGTCGGTAATTTGTGATATTGCCTCTATTTAAGCGATCGATATAATAATGTAAACAAAAAAGCAAAGAGACGGAGGACTAACTTTCATGAATGACTGCAATTTGGTGAAAATAATGAAGAAATTGGCCTAGAAGAAAGAAACATGTGATTTTTTTTGTTTACCACCTGTGGATCAATTTCCGGACACTAAAGATATTATTTCTGGACAAATTTGGCCATTCATATTATGAACCAAACGACAGTAAAGCCTTAAAAAACAACACCTTTACCTATGTACACTACGTACTGTAATTTTAAGCATTTTTAAATTTGCTACACAAAATTCACAGATTGCTATACAAAATGTTTGAACGAAATCGGTCCCTGAGATTGTTTACATTTTGCTACCACAAACCTTACTCCTGTTACCCTAGAACTAGTAGAAGTATTGGGTGTAAATACAAACTTTAGCCAGAGTGGTTGGAGTGATTATAGATGAAAGATTTAAATTTTCAATATTACAAAACAAAATCAATTAAATTTGATTGAAAATGATGGTGCAATCACATTTAGTGACACTTCATCTCTGTTGACTTGTTTCACTCAAATTGTATTTTTGGTACAAATTGAGGCTAGTCCATATCTGACTACATTGTATTTCCACAGTTTGACAAGAATACTGGGCGGAAATACAAGTTGTACCAATTTGACCAATGGGTCAGAGTGTGGAATTGGTTGAAAGATACTTAAGGATATTTTTTTCAGATCCTTGGGTAGTAACTGCAGTGCTTTCATGCCTCAATTGCGAGGGGGTGAGTTGTCACAAGAGTCAAATTGGTCCATAGATTAGACTTGAGATCAAGTCTGTAGCTGTATCTGTCCGTGTACTGTAGCGCACAGTCTCATAGTGTTGTTTACAGTGCCCGCAACGTGAGGCATTGACCGCGTATAGGTTCGGCTTAATATACAGACTTGAACAAGTGGTAAGGCATCGATTATTCATATATATTCAAGAACATGGCCCATCTATGAGTACGTTTGAGTTGGGCAGTGAGAGAGCTCCAAGAACATTGGTAGACACTTATTACCAGGTTAAAACTATCTACATGTACATGTATGACAAAATGTAGAATTATCAACATTTTCAATTAATCATACATATATATGAACACTAAAATTGTGTTAGAATACTATACATTTTACAAATATACTGCAAAATCTCCTGATATGAATGTATGATTTGCAAAAGAAACTGAACAAAATCTGCGAGTCCTTCATAATAAAAACAAGACACTGTAGGCTTATACCTAGCCTACAATACAATCTGAATGGAAACTTTGAGAAGATCTCCGTGTACACGTGTATACAGGAGCTCTTCTCAAATTTTCCATTCAGTTATCAATCCGTATGTGTAACAGTAGATTTATGAATGAATTCAACCAACCAGATTGTTTCTCCGGTATTCCGGAGAACTTGCCATAGGCCGTGTACAAACATGTTACAACTTATTCAAGTCATTAGATTTGGATGCACCCTTGTACTGCTGATTCACTGTTGCCAGTGGCAAGTATGTTGTACAATGGGATCGAGGTAGTTGACGTGATATAATGCACAGAGCACACTATGAAACTGCCAAAATACGGACAATGTTGAGACTTGATTTTGAGTCTATAGATGCATAGTCATGAGATTTATTTATTTTGATACAAATGTATTGTAAAACCATGCTTTTCATGATTAAATTGAGAAATATGTAATTTTAAACCATTTGTTTTCCTTTTCTCAAGAATGAGGACATTTCAAAAAATTATGTCACAACAGCAAAAAACACAAGCAGTACATCTTAAACCTTCCCATTGTGGTTTTTGATTTATATTGTACAGGTCAATGAACTTATATGGATGCTCTGCAATGGCTTATAATATGGTCAACCTACATGTACATGTACTCCCAAAATGCCATTGGAGGACTGCACTTCAGTATGTATTTAAACAGCGTTGTACACCTTGTTCGTACATGAATGTTGGGAAACAGTCTACTCTCCATGCAAGCCATCCTAGAGGTCTGTGCTCATTATCTGGAAAACATTCAATATATAAGTTATCAACATCCCATTCAGTTCTTGAAAGATGGACTAAAAGAATAAACAAATTTGAGTCCATTGATGAAGTTCTAAATGTCACCCAAAAGGAGAATTTGAATGGCAACCAGGCTTCAGTAGCCTTAAATATCATCCAGAACATTTCTCAAAAAAGCAAACATTATGTTGCAGTAGACAAGTTGGGTACCAACCACTTGGAGCATCTATACACTGTGTTGGCAAAAGATGTGACTAGATTAACAGAGGAAAGCATTGTTACTTCAATTTGCAATGTGCTTATGTTAGCAACTTCAAGTACATGTAGGTCACAAGGTCTTCTTAAAATGTTGGCAGCAGAATGCAGACAGCATTTATCCTCACTATCTGTGCATCATCTTGCAGAACTATTGTGCCATTACAAATTGTTAACCAGTACAAAGGAAACCAATGCTCTTGTAACAGAAGCAGCAAGAGCTATGGAGTTAAGGTGGAGGGAACTTCGAAGTCCAAAAGTTGTCAGAGGACTCCATAGCTCTGCCAAATACTATTCTCCTTCATTAATAATTTGTTTAGAGAATAAAACACTGGAAATGATGGATCAGTTCAGTTTTGTTGAATTAGTTCAGCTGTCAAAATCACTTAGCAACAACAACATACGTTCACTCCCAATTCTCAGAGCGATAGCTTATCAAACTGTTGAACAGAAAGGACAGTGGGAGATTTCTTTGATCTTGGAGCTTCTTAATTCAACCTGTAAACTAAGTTTTCACCATGATTATCTTTATAAGGACTTGGCACAGTATCTGAAGGAGCAACTCCCACATTGTGAGGCATCAACTGTTGGTAATGTGGCACAAAGTTATGCTCTCCTAAGAATACATAACTCAGACCTTCTTGATGCCATTGCTACATACACTGTAGAAAACTTTGATACCATTGACATTAATGATATGAAAAATATTCTTTTTGCATTCAGTCAGCTTGGTTATGTCATACATGACTCTGATTCATTCACTGAAAAGATTGTTAATAAACTTAATATAATAGACTTCAAGGAATTACCACCACAAGTCCAAATTGATATAGGATTTTCACTAGCAGTCCTTAAAAAATGTCCACATACTTTATTGGAGCAGATTTTGTTGGATCCACCAGACTTGAAAGATGCACTTGGTAAGTTTCTTTTAAGTTTTTTTTTTATTAACGTGCCTCTGTTAATCAACATTGTACATTTTACTTGTACTCATGCACACACCTTTGAACATGAAGCATTATAACATGACATGAGCATTTTTCTGAAACAAATTATTTTTGTCCCTCAGCCCAAAAGGCATCTACTTGGTGTTCACTTGAACATACATGTACATGTATATTGGTGTTGGTGTCCAGACAATACATGTAGCTTGTAATAATGTAAAGCGCTTTGAGACATGTAAGGGAATAAAGGTTTGTCGTGAGACAAGATTGTTTACATGGGGTTTAGCTAGCCATGCTGTTTTAATTTTACATGTTTGTACAAATACATGTATTTTCCAACGGCAAAAGAAAATAAACTCTCCATACCAGGCAGCATTATTTTATTTTTAAGGTTCCTGGAAAAAATAAAATAATTACTATTCCCAAAGAATGATGCTGAACATAAATAATCTTGATCTTTTGATCGGTGTGGCTAGTACTTTTGTTCACGCAAATTTGTACAAATTACTATCTGAGTTTATGATTTTGTCCAGTCTTCAGACAACTGTCCAACATTTTTCACAGCCACAATACAAAAATAAACACTTAATACAAATTTCCAGGGAGTTGTTTTTAGGTTAATCAAAATATACCATTTATTATCATACATGTATATTATGACTCCTAATTAACATAAAATTGTAACATTCCTATTCAAGGTGCAGAGATTGATTTCATTATAATTCTAAGAACAACTGTGAATGTGCACTCGTAATAAGGATAATGAATGGTACATCTGTACTATGTAACAAGGACAACATCTCGCAAAGCTTGCCCCAACCTGGTGGAATGACCCAAATACATTTTTGTTAAAAGATGTTGCAATGTTTGACCAATGTGCTCAAGTACTTTCCAATAATGCAATAATGTATGTAGACGTCCCCGCACGTAAGCAGTAAAACTGCACTAAAGCGTGCGGAGCATAAACGACCAATCAAACGAGATCATTGGCAAACCACAATGTGTATACATTTTCAATTAAAAAGCATAGATAAACTTCCCGTAATGATTGTTCAATAACCAATGCGGCAGAAAAACAAAGTCTAGAACAACAAAATGGTCGGAAAATTCTTCCAAATATGTTTGGTCACATTTGTAAAGTATTGGGTTTCAGTTACATGGTTAGCCAATTTGCATGTCACGATTAGCGCTATGAATGTCACATAATTAATAAGTATATTTGTTGTGAATTAAAATCCTCATTGTGAAATCCCCAGACTCCCACCATTTTGAATTAAATCCCTTTCCCCAAAGGTGTAGCCTTGACCAAGGCTGTTGACATAGTGCGCACATGTACCACGGTTTCCCACCCCCGGCCTGTACACGGTGTGCCTTCCCCGGCCCTGGACATGTAGACTGTATGGCAAGATCAATAACTAAGTCGTGGATACGGTTGTGCATTGCGACCTCGTACGTGTTCGACAACAGCCTTGATCCTTCTGTAACCGAAAGCTTATGTGTTTCTTTATTTTCTTATTGGAATTCCAATGGAAAGTCGTATGCAAGATGTGGGCGGTTCGTTTTAAATGATGGCCAATCACAGGCCCCTAGCTTTGACCCCGTTTGATCCCACACACACAGCACAATGCATGTAAACACACGTCGTACATTAGCCCAAATATGGACTCCGTCATGTGAAACGGAGTGCACGAAGGTCATAGTCCAACCTGGGATAGTTGTACATGTACAGTACAATCGTGTATATCACGCACAGCGAGCATGCAGTTACTGGGCCAACCAGTAACCAATGAGAATACATCAGTGTTGTAGTCGAGACCGGAAGGTCCAAGACCGAGACCGAGACCTAGACCTGCATCAATAAAATTAATATAATAAGAGTCAAACAAATCTTTGTGTGATTTTGTGAACACTTTTATTCTCATGAAAACAAGAAAAAAAAAACTTTTGCCATTTCTTTGATCGGAAGTTTACATCCATCTAACAAACAAAGAAATCTTTTATCATTTGTGGCCCATTTTAACAAACACTTTCATTACATTTCAAAAACATCAACATTCCCGACAGTCGTGCACGATGGGGGCGCATGATAATACCACCCCTGCTAAAAACTCTCTCCACAGGTGCAGAGGATGCTGGAACTGAAAGAACTTTGTTCTGACAAAAGCTGTAATGTTAAATAACTGATGTAGAAAATTAGTAAATCACTATATCTTAATTTTCAATTCTCTTTGTGGCGAAAAATTTCAATTTATTCAAATTATAATTTCTACTTATTTTCGTTGATGGATCCCTCAATTTTGTTAATCCTTTAAGCTAATTCAGAAAATTGACTAATTTCTTCTTTAAATCAAAATAATTACATGTATTTAGTTTTGATGTGTACCTTGGCTCTACCACTTTCATGAAGTTACGGAAGTGTGCATTCTCAACAAGAGAAAGAGGCATGGAACAGCCAACAATCAGGTTCTTGATGATGGCATCGTTAATTGCTTTCTGGCAGGGATGCTGAATACTGTACACCTGCACAGTCTGGCCCTCAGAAGACGTTCCTGCACATGGTGTCAAGAATCCAGTGATGCCCTGTTGCTTACTGGTTTCTTTTAGACTTTTCCCTGACTGCAAGTACTCTTCATACCTTTTAAAAAGCAATAACAAATGATAACTTTAATTAAAACTTAAGAATAAGAAGATCACAAGAACTGGCACAACAAATTTTTAATCTTCACAGATGGAGGGCAATTCATATAGCAAGAAGCCTAAAACCAAATAAACTTTATTTCACAAGGACATGTCTAAAACCACAATGAACGTGGACTGATGATTGACTTGTAAAGTTCACCCCATGTAGATTAGGGGATCCAGCAGGGGAAAGCAACATGACTTTACAAAGATTAGTTGATGACACCCAGACCCAGGAAGGAACAAAACGTGTTGTGGCATTTATTACTTTAAAAAGGTGGGTGACTCATATTCATTAAATTTGACAATTTCCAACAATTCCAAAATAAATGTATGCCTACTTATTTGGCTTTGTGCGCCCAGCTCAAGTGCCTGGTGAATGCCGAACTTGTTCCAGATCGTTCACTTATCCGAGTTGTTTTGGTGCAGAAATTGCACACTGCTGAATGCTTCTTATTCCCTGCCTTTGTGTCGGTGAATTCTTTGTGGTCTTTAAAACCAAACTTGATTACCGATGAGTTGCTTGACATATTGATTACTTCAAAACCTCGCGCAAAAAGTTTACAACTGTATGTGCAGGAAGTACTGGTACACACACACACACACACACACACACACACGTGTGTAAACGCCTGCAATCGGGGACATCCTTTGTCAAATTTCTTTGTCCAAAAAAGCGGGGACATATTGTTCTCCATTGTGAGAGCAACCGGGGACTATTGTCCCTTTTGTTATATGTCCCCGGTTTGAATGCGCTCACACACACACGCACACACACACCCTCACGCACATTGATTTGTGGGGTATTCCTTTGTTCGTTCTATTATCCCTTTTCTATATAATTCTCCTGTGGGGTACAAGATTTTCTATAGTTACCTTGTGGGGTCCAATTGTTCTATTGTGTTTTGGACCCCACAACGAATGGTGTGTACGTTCACACACCTCACGCACATTACTGATTTGTGGGGTATTCCTTTGTTCGTTCTATTATCCCTTTTCCTTATAATTCTCCTGTGGGGTACAAGATTTTCTATAGTTACCTTGTGGGGTCCAATTGTTCTATTGTGTTTGGACCACAACGAATGGTGTGTACGTCACACACACACACACACACACCCTCACGCATTATTGATTTGTGGGGTATTCCTTTGTTCGTTCTATTATCCCTTTTCCTTATAATTCTCCTGTGGGGTACAAGATTTTCTATAGTTACCTTGTGGGGTCCAATTGTTCTATTGTGTTTTGGACCCCACAAAGAATTGTGTCACACTTCACACACACACACACACACACACACCCTCACGCACATTGATTTGTGGGGTATTCCTTTGTTCGTTCTATTATCCCTTTTCCTTATAATTCTCCTGTGGGGTACAAGATTTTCTATAGTTACCTTGTGGGGTCCAATTGTTCTATTGTGTTTTGGACCCCACAACGAATGGTGTGTACGTTCACACACACACGTGAATGCTTAATACAGTGGCGACAGCGTGTGTTCTTTCGAACAGGTAGTACATGTCACTCACAACTCGATCCCAAGTTTATCGAACCCTAATAAAGCCGCGTGGGGCATGAGTTGATGGTTGGATGACGATCGCACCACAGGGGGCGGGAAAGAAGGTGAGGCATCTACTGCAAGTTTGGTAACAAAATGTGAAATCGACATGCTTTCAACGAACCAAATAAAACAAAAACGAATAATCGATTATTTTCATGTGTTGTAAAGTGGTTAAAAAGGCTGGTCTCTACACGAGACCAGTCAAATCTTCGAGACCGAGACCAGGAAAAACCGGTCTCGAGACATACAACACTGGAATACATACATGTACGTCTTTGGTTTTTGAATTTAGTATATTAGCATTAATGAGCTCCACCTTAAATTTTGGCATGTGCAGAAACATTAAGGCGCGACAACGAATGGTCACTGTATGTACAGTACATGTACAGTAATGTACAGTGTACTACATAGTACTACATAAATGTACATAGGTGTACATAGTATGTATATGAGTCCGTACAATGTGTGAATGTACGCTCTAGTTCGGATAGCTTTGTGGGGTATTCCTTTGTTCGTTCTATTATCCCTTTTCCTTATAATTCTCCTGTGGGGTACAAGATTTTCTATAGTTACCTTGTGGGGTCCAATTGTTCTATTGTGTTTTGGACCCCACAACGAATGGTGTGTACGTTCACACACACACACACACACACCCCCTCACGCATTACTGATTTGTGGGGTATTCCTTTGTTCGCTCTATTATCCCTTTTCCTTATAATTCTCCTGTGGGGTACAAGATTTTCTATAGTTACCTTGTGGGGTCCAATTGTTCTATTGTGTTTTGGACCCCACAACGAATGGTGTGTACGTTCACACACACACACACACAGACCGTTGTTGCTATCACTATGTGGACATTCCTTTGTTCTCATGTACTTAAGCACAGTAATTTCTTATAATTCTGTGGGTACACAGAAGAGTGTTTTTGAGGGTCCAATTCGTTCTATTTTTCCCTTTTAATAATATCCTTCGATTTAAGTCAACGAACCTGCCTAGACAAATCACTAATTTCAGAGATATTCGTACTTTTCCAAAGTCCAAAAACACTGTGTGGACGTGTGTAAGTCCACACAGTGCACAGAGTTCCTACACTATGTGGACATCCTTTCTTCCGAAGTCCACATAGTGTATGCTACGCCTGTGCACACACACACACACGCACACCCTCACACACGTTGATAAGTGGGGTATTCCTTTGTTCGTTCTATTATCCCTTTTCTATAGAATTCTCCAGTGGGGTACCAGAATTTCTATAGATTCCTCATGGGGCACCATTGTTCCATTGTGTTTGGTACCCCACAATGAATGGTGTGTAAGTACACACACACACACACACACAATCCCGCACGGGGCGTTGTGGGGACAAAATACAAAGGATTTTGGGGATTAAAAACGTTGTGGGGACACACAAAATGTCCCCACAGCTAAGTAATTCCGGATCCCTCTTTTGTTCTCTGTCCCCATAACGCGGCCAGTGCTTGAACACACACACACACACACTCTCACACATGCTGACAAGTGGGGTATTCCTTTGTTCGTTCTATTATCCCTTTTCTATTGAATTCCCCTGTGGGGTACCAGAATTTCAATAGATTCTCTGTGGGATACCATTGTTCCATTGTGTTTGGTACCCCACAACGAATGGCGTGTAAGTACACGCACACACACACACACGTGTGTAAACGCCTGCAATCGGGGACAGCCTTTGTCAAATTCCTTTCTCCAAAAAAGCGGGGACATATTGTTCTCCATTGTGATAGCAACCGGGGACTATTGTCCCTTTTGTTATATGTCCCCGGTTTGAATGCGCTCACACACACACACACACACACACACACACAGTCGTGTATATGGTGTAAACCGAGGACACCCTATTGTTCCCCTCTTTTGTTCCCTTTGTTGTTGGACTCTAACTTTTGAGGCTTCTCCCATTAGATTTGTACACGTTTACATACCGAGGACACCGTGCGCATACTGAGGACATATTGTTCCCTTTTGTTATGTGTCCTCGGTTTACACCATAAACACGTACACACACACACACACACAGCTTAGCGGCCCGTTCACTCTGTGGACATTCCTTTGTTCTCCTGTACTTAAGGATAGGAATTCTTAAAATCGTTCCCATTTCACACAGAAGAGTGTTTTGAGAGCAGTTTTCGTTCTATTTTTCCCTTTTAATAATATCCTTCGATTTAAGTCAAAGAACCTGCCTAGACAAATCACTAATTTCAGAGATATTCTACTTTTAAAAAGTCAAAAGTCCTTCTGTGGACGTGTGCAAGTCCACAGAAGGGAAAAATATCCGGCGTTCTGTGGACATCTTTTGTTCTCAGGTCCACAGAGTGAATGCTCTGCCTACTCACACACACACACACACACACACACACACACACACCCTCACGCACATTGATTTGTGGGGTATTCCTTTGTTCGTTCTATTATCCCTTTTCCTTATAATTCTCCTGTGGGGTACAAGATTTTCTATAGTTACCTTGTGGGGTCCAATTGTTCTATTGTGTTTTGGACCCCACAACGAATGGTGTGTACGTTCACACACACACACACACACACACACACACACCCTCACGCACATTGATTTGTGGGGTATTCCTTTGTTCGTTCTATTATCCCTTTTCCTTATAATTCTCCTGTGGGGTACAAGATTTTCTATAGTTACCTTGTGGGGTCCAATTGTTCTATTGTGTTTTGGACCCCACAACGAATGGTGTGTACGTTCACACACACACGTGAATGCTTAATACAGTGGCGACAGCGTGTGTTCTTTCGAACAGGTAGTACATGTCACTCACAACTCGATCCCAAGTTTATCGAACCCTAATAAAGCCGCGTGGGGCATGAGTTGATGGTTGGATGACGATCGCACCACAGGGGGCGGGAAAGAAGGTAGGCATCTACTGCAAGTTTGGTAACAAAATGTGAAATCGTATTACGTTTCAACGGAACCAAATAAAAACAAAAACGAATAATCGATTATTTTCATGTGTTGTAAAGTGGTTAAAAAGGCTGGTCTCTACACGAGACCAGTCAAATCTTCGAGACCGAGACCAGGAAAAACCGGTCTCGAGACATACAACACTGGAATACATACATGTACGTCTTTGGTTTTTGAATTTAGTATATTAGCATTAATGAGCTCCACCTTAAATTTTGGCATGTGCAGAAACATTAAGGCGCGACAACGAATGGTCACTGTATGTACAGTACATGTACAGTAATGTACAGTGTACTACATAGTACTACATAAATGTACATAGATGTACATAGTATGTATATGAGTCCGTACAATGTGTGAATGTACGCTCTAGTTCGGATAGCTAAGTGGGGCAAAATTATGCAACCAAACCGTCCCGACGCGCCTTGGTCAAGGCTACCAAAAGTGGGGTTAAATCTACAGTACTGGTGTCCATAGTGCTGCATTACCTGCATAAAGATATTGATACCATCCTTCATCAGCTTGTCAACCCTTTAGAGACCATAGCACCCCAAAGCGGCCACAACCCCAAGTCTCCCAATTCCCATAGCGGCCACAAGCGGCCACAGATTTCAGCACCCGCCTTTGCAGTTGTAATGCATAAATTAAGATATATTTCTTATTTCCCTGATAATGTATACCACCATGGTAATCTCAAAAAACATAAATGATCACAGTTTTACATGAAACTTACTTGGTGAAAGGTTGGTGATGGTATCAAACATCCCTTGAAATATTTTTCTCTTAATATGTGCTATAAGTTCAGTAAAATGAGTGAAATAATTTCCAAAATTAATTTCCATCTTTTATGAAGACAGAAATTCCACATTGGAATGAATACAAACAGTCTGAATGCATTTTCACTTTTTTTTCTTGTTAATCTGCAACTTTCACAGGTTGGTTTTTATACATACATTTATATCTTGATTCTTAAAAAGTATGGATACATACATGTAATTTGCTTTATCAAGACAGTGGTTTTCCTTTGCACCCATACATACACGTACAAGCAGAAAATGATTTTCTTTTGAATATGACTATGCAGATGTATCTAGCCAGCAGAAAGTTATTTATCAACTGAAGTTGTTGCAGCTGAATTCATATGCACACCTGGAGTGCCAGAGCTATCGGGGTCCATACCTTTCTCATCTGTTCCAGTATTTCCCTCATGGTTTCCACATGAATTCCACCAAGCTGCACAAGAATGTTGTGCAAACAGTGGAAGCAGTGGTTGGTGGACCAAAGTTTTGTATGACAGATGTTAGCCTTTCATCCGGATACCAATTGGGTTAGTTTTGCATAGTACATACTGTATATGAATTAAAACCTGATAAATGCCACTCCAAATTGATTTGTTGTTTGATGGATTTCAATGTGTTGCAGAAAGTCCCAAAGTACCAATAAAAAGGTGTACTGTACGTTGTATACTTGCATAACATGCAGTCACGCACACTACATGCTACCTACTTGTACATGTACATGTGGATGCACCAACATGTACACTAGTACATGTATGCACATGGACTGAAACTTTACTGAACACCTTGACTAAAATTCTATGAACACATGATAAAGGTTAAGATATCCCTTTAAACCTTCTACAATGTACATGTTTATTACAGCATGTACACAAGTTTATTGGTTGCTACTTAATGAATATAAATTATTTCATTTAAAGACAAAAAGTATTTTGTTGTCATAATACTTCAGTGTTTTCATATACCTGTGCATTTAGATGCTGTAGTGATTCTTAAGGAGGATGCTACACCAATTGCTGTCAAGAATTATCAACAAGCAGTGTACTCACATTTTAACATCATTCAAGAGTTTCAAAAACCCTACACCAGGTACATCTTAATGTTATCTGAAATAAAACATGTATTTTGATTACTCTATACTAATTACATTGTACTGTATTTTAACCAGTTCGCACCGGGAATAAAAAAGTTTTTCCGAACCCCGTGGCGGGTTTATTTTTACCGCACAAACACGACCAATGGTGCTCACCAGAGCGTGACCGGGGAGACCACGTCTTCCACCGTGTGCTTATGGCTCGTTGCCACGTCGACCAGGAATCTATACAAATATTCCCGAGAATCCTGTGGCGTGTTTAGACGCTTTCCGATCCGCTGTCCAAAATAAATTGCGTGTATACACGGCCTCCGACGCGAACTGGTTAACCCTAACTTCCTAGGCCCATTTGCTTACACATAACCTGAATCCTCCAAAATCCTTTAGTAGTAAAGCAAGCACATGACATGTATGTACACATGTGTTTCTAATCTGTGATGGCCAGGGACCTTCTCTGCATGCATGGAGCAATAAACAGTGTCCACTGACCCAAGCACTGACCTTGCAATCACTACAACAAACATGGATGTACATGTACCATGGAAAGGCAAGTATGCCTAATAACCTCAATCGTCCAAAATCCTTCACTTTAGCAAAGAGCATGTAGCATGTAACCTCAATCCTTCAAAATCTTTCACTTTGGCAAAGAGGATTTTAGAGGACTTGTCGTACAAGTACTTGCAGGCTGGTACAATACACACATTGCTCGATATTGATTTGCATTTGGTAGGCCCATGCCATACTTACACAATTGAGAACATTCCTGTGGGAACCTTCCACTGGGTACAGAGTGTTCTTTCACTGTGCCCCAGTGGTACGCTCTCTGGGAACACACTACCGTTCGGTGGAGCATACTATATATCATTCCACAGAGCACACACGGCTTTCCCATGCACCGAGGGAATATGCCCAGTGGAATGTTCCACAGGGACCATAGCCGTTCTGACTTTTCAGAAGCTCCCTTATGCTAATGAAAGTTCATGAGCACATCACGGATGTCACAGCGGGATCAAATGCAACTTCATGGTGGGTTTGTTTTGAGGTAATGACTACTTTCTTGGGCAAGTGAAGACATTTTGCTATTGTGCAATTTTAGTGCTGCTGTGACAATGAGTTCCTGCTATGATCTAATGAAACAGTGCCCTCATGTGTCAAGGATAAGCATGGACATTTAAAAAACTAATTAAAATAATCAAAAGTACTCTCAGTTCCCATTACATAAAAAAAATATTTCTAATTTTGTTTAAACTGTCCATCAGAAGCATGGGTATTTGGTAAAATATGTATCTACATAAAATTGCATTTCATAGGGCCTTTACTTTTTTATTATGTAATTTACACACAAGGTCTTGAGGTCTCTGTATCGGACTGTTGGATCTCAGTCTAGGTCTTGGTTTCGGACCACCAGTTCACCGTCTCGGTCGCAGACTTTGTGGTCTCGACTTCAACATTGGTGAAACTGAAAAGAAATTACATTACAATTACATGTACGTGGTTGTTTGATTGGAAAGTGAATATTATTTCAAGTACATTCTCAATAGTGTTGTACTCAGCCGAGTAATAAAATTATCATGTACAGTGTTGCTCTTTTTCATGGTTAAAGTTAATATTCAGTATTATTACCTTTTTAATCAGAGTTGCCATTGTGACATGGGGACCAAGTAACTACCTGTTTGCAAGGAAACAACTAGTTGGTCGATCAGCAATGGCCAAACGTCATTTGCAACTACTTGGCTTTTATCTTGTAGAGGTAACTTTTTAAATCTTGACTTGTGTAGTACAGCCCACAAGTGCTTCAAAAACGCGCAGGCAACGTGCGAGGCGTTACGAGTAACGTGCGAGGGCCCTCGTTAAAAACATGCGAGTAACGTGCGAGGGTTTTGCGGGCACATTGCGTGTCGTGGGGTTCAACTCGTTCCAACTCATTCGAACACGTTCCAACTCGTTTCAACTCGTTAGACAAACGGGCAGTGAACACGCGAGCTACGCAAGGACCATGTGCGGGCAGCATTTTGGATTTGGTTATTGGAGGTCGGAAAGATCATCGATGTCATTGCTGTAATAATGTTAACGGTACATCACTTTGACAATTGTTTTTTAAGGAACGTTTATTTACCTTTATCATTTTGCAGATGACGACGAAAAAACGATCCAGAAGTGAAGCAGGTTGAGGGTTTTTCGTGGGTAAACATCAACAGGGGCTGATTAAATGTTTCTGTTGTTGCGGGATCACGTCTTTTCCTTTGTTTTTACGGACATCGTAATTGTTTTAAATGGCCAATATTCGCTGTTGTCCCATTTAAAATATTTGTTTGTTAATTTAATAATAATTAGGAGGAGCTCAGCATTGGGCGGGGGGCCCTCTATTTTTGTCTCATTGTCTCTTAGTTTATCTATGAAGCTGTGACCAGACGCAGACAAACTGCAGTCTTTGTCTTAGGGACAATACATTGAAGGGTATGTTTATTGTCACGTGTCCCAACTATTGGCCGGGATTGTAGCCTAGATAAACAATTGTAATTTATTGGTTTATTTAAACAACTACACAATTCCAGAGCCGTTATTTATAACGGTAGTTTCTGGATGTGGACGATGAAGTTATTTTGCCAATTTTTATATTTATTTGTTTTTCTTTCTTACAGGTGAGGACAATGGACAAGTCTATGTCAAAAGATAAATGTTTGAATAACAATTTATTTTTTATAAAAGCAAATAGTTTCAAAATTAGAATGTGACCGTTCTAGTGATTCTGGGCATTATTTCCAAGCTACGATGTATTCCCATTAAAAAGCCAAATTTGGGTGCCCAAAGAGCGGCAACATCAGAGAGCTTATGATTTCTTTGTTAAATCATTGGTCAAGTGACTAGCAATTTCAGGGACGGCAACATTTCAGTTTTATTACTGTTTTAATGTAAGCGAATTATTTATTTGGATAAATGAAGAGTAATATTTAATAATACACGTTTCCAGAGTAAAACATATTCTGTCCGATGTTCATGGGCCCCGTCATGTTAAATATGGTCCACGGGCAAACATACACTGAGCCAAAAAAGAAACTTATAACATTTTAACAGATCACCAAATAAAATTCTGTGCATGAAAATGTACCAAATTTGGATACAATATTACTGCAATGTATTGCTTCAAATGGCAGTCAATAACCAATTGTTTGCTTCAATGACACAAGAGAAATGTGCACTGACCCAAAGGACTTGCTGTTCCACATGTCACATTATTCAGCTGCAGCCCTGTACACACATGCATGTCAATGAATGAAACAAAAGAATTTGTAAAGGATTTGCACCCTTACCTGCATGATTGCAAGTCTTCATACAGGGTTGCTCTAGTCCTTCTGAGTATTGCTAATGAAACAGATATGCCAAGGCTAACATGCATGTGTGTACAGGGCTGCAGCTGAAGAATGTGACATGTGGAACAGCAAGTCCTTTGGGTCAGTGCACATTTCTCTTGTGTCATTGAAGCAAACAATTGGTTATTGACTGCCATTTGAAGCAATACATTGAAGTAATATTGTATCCAAATTTGGTACATTTTCATGCACAGAATTTTATTTGGTGATCTGTTAAAATTTTATAAGTTTCTTTTTTGGCTCAGTGTACCTTTATTTCACTTGTCGTCAGTCTTGAAGATAATTGCTGGAGGTGGGGTCATATTTAAGTAGCTGTACCCCGCCTTTCTGCTCTGTGAACCTGGGTTCGGATCCCACCCTTATCCAACCCAGGTCAATACTTGGGTTGTGTTTGCAGTCCCTTCCCCGTTAAATTATTTTCCCCTTAGAACATGTACATGTCGTTTTCCTTCAACAATCTCTTGGATTCATTATGTAGAATATTCATGTAGATATAAGCTACTTATAATTACAATTTTTATTCTAATTGTTTTATTCACAGACAATACTTATTAATATTTTGTTCAATTTTGTTCGGGGGGATTGGACATAACTATTTCGGGGGAACATGAATTCCCCCCCCCCCCCCCCAACGACAAATTGTTCTGCTGGGTTGGGAACACCATACAACATGTGACAACACCCCCTTTCTGTTTAAGTACCTGGATATGAAAGCCGATTGTTGTACTGAAAGGGGTGGTCATAAAAGGACATAATGAGAAAGATATTCTACATGTATTTTATAAATGTGTATGCATAATTAATTTAATTTAATACTGAATGGCGGAGCGGATCCAGGATCTCGAAAATGGGGAACACGGCAAAAAAGGGAGGGGCACACTAAAAAAGTATGGTCGATTTATTTTACTTTTTAAAAATTTTACTTTATTTTTAAAAATACATGTTGTTCAGATGATACTCCTTGCAGTGTGGCCATTTATTCTGAGGGGAAATTAAATGGAATCACAGTCAAAGAAAGGTGTTCAGAATTCATTATTATTATTTTTTGTGGGGGTGGTGTTAGTAGTATATGTGCAGCAAATCTACCCTCTTTGTGGCGGCGCAGTCTGTAGTGATTTTGTGCAGTTTGTAACGGCAAGAACCACATTGCACACAGTGCAGTGGAGCAATGTGGAGGAGATTTGCACTTTGTGGAGGAGCGTGCACTTTGTGGTGGTGGTGCACCAAAAAAATTTTTTTTGATGGCCAACTTAAATTTTTTTTTTTTTTTTTTTTTTTTTATGACGTCATTTCGGCCAAGTAAAAAAAAAAATTGTGTTACCATAGGAGTTCCACCACCACAAAGTGCACGCTCCTCCACAAACTGCAGACTGCGCCGCCACAAAGAGGGTAGATTTGCTGCACACATGATTGAAATTTTTCATGATTGAAATTTTTTTTTCAATTTTTTTTCTTTTTTTTTTTTTTTTTTTTTCAACCACAATTTTACCACTGCACACAACTGCACACAAAATACTGCACACAACTGTACACAAAATACTGCACACAACTGCACACAACTGCGCACTACTCCCTCCACACAAACTGCACACAAAATACTTACTCCCTCCACACAAACTGCACACAAAATACTGCACACAACTGCGCACTACTCCCTCCACACAAACTGCACACAAAATACTCCACACAAACTGCACACAAAATGACGTCATCAGCGCATAAGGCATGTCGTGTCTTAAAATAGAATGGACACGCACACAAAATACTGCACACTACTCCCTCCACACAAACTGCACACAAAATTAAAGGTGGAGGTGTGCAGTTTGTGTGGTGGAGGGAGTAGTGCGCAAGCGCAGCATGCTGGAGGTGTGTAGTTTGTGTGTAGTTTGTGTGGTGGAGGAGCGTGCACTTTGTGGTGGTGAAACTCCTATGGTAACACAATTTTTTTTTTACTTGGCCGAAATGACGTCATAAAAATAAAAAAAATTGAACTTGGCCATCAAAAAAACAATTATGGTGCTCCACCACCACAAAGTGCACGCTCCTCCACAAAGTGCAAATCTCCTCCACATTGCTCCACTGCACTGTGGTGCAATGTGGTTCTTGCCGTTACAAACTGCACAAAATCACTGCAGACAAACTGCAGACTGCGCCGCCACAAAGAGGGTAGATTTGCTGCACATATACTACTGGTGTTCCTTTGTAGTTATGTCGCTGTTCTGATGATGCAGAGACTACATATCTACGTGATTGGGTTACTGGGTTCCTCAATTGAAAATTAAAATTAAAATTAATTAATTAAAATTGAAATTGAGCTCGTTAAAACATATACATGTTTCTTCTCTAAATATATATTTAAAAGGTTGAACGAACATTTTCAAAAATTCAGTTATATACATTAAATTTAATTTGAGACGGGCTTCGGCAACCTGGTAATTTTGCTATGACAGTTCTGCTAGAAGCTGCTTCATGTAGTCCCTCGGAATTCCTGAACACGTGGCCAGCAAACTACAGCTCGCCTATCAACGTATCATCTTATTTAGTTGGTTTAGTCCAGTGCCGTAATTTCATCGTTGTCATCCTTTGATCATCGCCAATCACTTTGTCATCGATCACACGGTTTGTTTCCCTGTGTATTATTCAGTTAGATGGATATCAGTACCCAAATACAATTCCAAATATTAGTGCAGCCTATATCCTCAATTTACCCTAAATGACCAGTGCCGTAATTTCATCGTTGTCATCCTTTGATCGTCGCCAATCACTTTGTCATCGATCACACGGTTTGTTTCCCTGTGTATTATTCAGTTAGATGGATATCAGTACCCAAATACAATTCCAAATATTAGTGCAGCCTATATCCTCAATTTACCCTAAATGACGCACCTAAGGTTATATAATCAACTGGACGGTAACTTACAAATGAAATTAGCAGTTTGGTGTTTCAGTGAAGGATTCTCTTGTATAAATGCGGAATTTCAATGCATGATCATATGCGTGGACGTCTTGAGCGCCGTTTTTTGAGATGCACAGAATTGTAGTCATCAGAAAATTGATGTTGGTATAATGACTCACCCCCAAACTGTTAAAGTTTATGGGGGCACAGAAAATGTACCCAAGAAGAAAAACAGTTGAATCATGCTTCATCTTATTCCAGATGGTTGTAAAATTGTTTTTAATCTTGAAAATAAAAATATTGTTTTTGATTTTTAAAATAAAATGGCCTTAATTGGAGAAGCTCTCAAAACTTTTAATCAATATTCTTGAAAGACCAATAAAATAGGTTTTTAAAATTTTTGCAAAAAGTACTTTAAAACTTTGAAATGTGTAAAAATGCTGTTAACATTTTGTCAAATAAAAGATTTCTTTTCATAACCATGATATTAATGTTTCATTTTCTCAATAATTTTCCACTACCGTCGAAATAAACACCAACGAATTAAGTAGTCTTCGTTCGGTTCTTCCTATGAGAATGTGTCCATTTTGAGGATCAGTATTTCTTTAAAAAATCATTACAAATGCAAAGCATTCATATATTTTGGTTTCCACAGACAACAGCTTGTTGACGGCATAGAACAATAAAATCACAGATGTTCGTGAAAAAAAATTGAGGTCATGTAAATCTCTTAATATTTGTATCTAGTAAAATCAGTGATTAAACAAATTTTTCCACTTTCACAAGCACTAACTTTCCAGTAAATCATACAATTTCACTAATTTTTATTTCTGTAACAAGCACGACTTAGATAAGTTTATGCAACCAGTAATACGCCATAATTTTGTAAGTTTTCCGAGAAATGCTAAGCCAAATGTAGGTGCGTCATTTCACGAGTGCGGCGAATTATGTACATGGACGATACAAATCTTGGTGCAAGACGAACTGATATTACACACGAAGTTATTGGACATATAGGATGATAAAATTAGTATGGACTAATTACACGACGGCTTTCATTGTAACAGACTAAAGTATCGTCAATGTACGTAATTCGCCGCACTCGTGAAATGACGCACCTACTTTTGGCTTAGCATTTCTCGGAAAACTTACAAAACTATGGCGTATTACTGGTTGCATAAACTTATCTAAGTCGTGCTTGTTACAGAAATAAAAATTATAGTGAAATTGTATGATTTACTGGAAAGTTAGTGCTTGTGAAAGTGGAAAAAGTTGTTTAACCACTGATTTTACTAGATACAAATAGTAAGAGATTTACATGATCTCAATTTTTTTCACGAACATCTGTGATTTTATTGTTCTATGCCGTCAACAAGCTGTTGTCTGTGGAAACCAAAATATATGAATGCTTTGCATTTGCAATGATGTTTTAAAGAAATACTGATCTTCAAAATGGACCCATTCCTTATAGAAGAAGCGAACGAAGACTACTTAATTTGTTGGTGTTTATTTCGACGGTAGTGGAAAATTATTGAGAAAATGAAACATTAAAATCATGGTTATGAAAAGAAATATTTTATTTGACAAAATGTTAACAGCATTTTTACACATTTCACAGTTTTAAAGTACTTTTTGCAAAAATTTTAACCACCTTCCATTTTATTGGTCTTTCAAGAATATTGATTAAAAGTTTTGAGAGCTCCAAATTATACCATTTTATATTAAAAATCGAAAACAATATTTTTATTTTCAAGATTAAAAACAATTTTACAACCATCTGGAATAAGATGAAGCATGATTCAACTGTTTTTCTTCTTGGGTACATTTTCTGTGCCCCCATAAACTTTAACAGTTTGGGGTGAGTCATTATACCAACATCAATTTTCTGATGACTACAATTCTGTGCATCTCAAAAAACGGCACTCAAGACGTCCACGCGTATGATCATGCATTGAAATTTCACATTTTACAAGAGAATCCTTCACTGAAACAAACTGAAACACCAAACTGCTAATTTCATTTGTAAGTTACCGTCCAGTTGATTATATAACCTTAGGTGCGTCATTTAGGGTAAATTGAGGATACATGTACAAATGTATTGCGATTTTTAGCGCATAAAACAGCGCCCAAGAGGCGTTTTGCACAGACAAAAATTATGCTCATTGACAAATGCGCCTGTGTCGGCGTGAACAAGCGCCACAACTTGCCAGGTCCCCGCACATAATATGCGAGCAGCATTTCACACTCACGAGGCCTATGTTAACATTGTGTGAGTGACATGATCCAAATCGCGTAACGAATATTTCTATTGGTTGTATGACAAGTTATGTGTTCTCGTTCGACCAATAAGAAAAGTTTTTACGCGCTATAGGCTTTGCATATACCACGTAACGAATATTTCTATTGGTTGTATGATCACGTATTGTTGGTCGTTCGACCAATAGAAAAAATTATTACGCGCTATGCATAGGGCATTGCACGCACGTGTTAACAAGCAGTGAGCTTGTCTGAGTGCCTTCCGCAAAAATATATATACAGATATAATTAATCCAAGTAAATTATTTTATTTGTCATATATAAAGAAAAATCTACAACTTTCTTGTTATGGAATTAAAATTAATAATAATGGTTACGAAAAAACATTAAAATTACATTATGTCAGTCACCGAACCAACATGTAGCACAAAATGCGTGCACAAATGTGAACGCATTTGAACAATCGGATACATATATACGTTTCAGTTAGCAACTCATGACTACACGTACCATTTCTTGAGACGGACGGTCGCCAACTCGAATAAAATCCAACCCACGCGTGTCCTGCGTGGTACACTTCGTGGCAATTCAAACGAGGGTACACGTTTACAAAGTAAGCCCTCGTTCGAACACGTTCGTACTCGTTGTAACTCGTTCGAACTCGCAAGCCCCCCGTCACGCAAAAATTGTTGCAATTTCACGTTTTTTCCACTCGCAATATTACGTGGGCCCCCCGTTGAAAGCGCTCGCAATACACGGCACGTTCCCCCCACGTGTTATTGAAGTAACTTGTGGGCTGTACTGTAGTTTGTCGCTATATGATTAAGTAAATCCCCAACAGACTGACACATATTACAAGAAAAATTCCTGGTTACTGAAGATAAGGGAGCACACCATCACATTGCTTTAAGTGAGACTCCACCAAGCTACATGTACTAACAGACTACAGAGAGGTGCCAGAGCTCACCATCACATTACTCCAAGCCAGACCCCACCAAGCTACATGTACTAACAGACTACAGAGAGGTGCCAGAGCTCACCGTCACATTACTCCAAGCCAGACCCCACCAAGCTACATGTACTAACAGACTACAGAGAGGTGCCAGAGCTCACCGGCCACATTACTCCAAGCCAGACCCCACCAAGCTACATGTACTAACAGACTACAGAGAGGTGCCAGAGCTCACCGTCACATTACTCCAAGCCAGACCCCACCAAGCTACATGTACTAACAGACTACAGAGAGGTGCCAGAGCTCACCGTCACATTACTCCAAGCCAGACCCCACCAAGCTACATGTACTAACAGACTACAGAGAGGTGCCAGAGCTCACCGTCACATTACTCCAAGCCAGACCCCACCAAGCTACATGTACTAACAGACTACAGAGAGGTGCCAGAGCTCACCGTCACATTACTCCAAGCCAGACCCCACCAAGCTACATGTACTAACAGACTACAGAGAGGTGATCTCACCGTCACATTACCCCAAGCTAGACCTCACCAAGCTACATGTACTAACAGACTATAGAGAGGTGGCAGAGCTCACCGTCACTTTACCCCAAGCCAGACCCCACCAAGCTACTAACAGTAACATACTACAGAGAGGTGGCAGAGCTCACCGTCACATTACCCCAAGCCAGACCCCACCAAGCTACTAACAGTAACAGACTACAGAGAGGTGGCAGAGCTCACCGTCACTTTACACCAATCCAGACCCCACCAAGGTACATGTACTAACAGACTATAGAGAGGTGGCAGAGCTCACCGTCACATTAGCCCCAAGCCAGACCCCACCAAGCTACATGTACTAACGGACTACAGAGAGGTGGCAGATCTCACCGTCACATTACCCCAAGCCAGACCCCATCGATCAAGCTACTAACAGACTACATCATGTACAATGTACATGAGTGGCTGGCTGCAGTTAGCTTGGAATTTGTCAGAATTTGTTAAACCTGATGTGTACAAATTAAGAAAGGGTAATAATTAAGCAATTTTTGCAAATCTTAATTTTTGTATTAACATGTTTTAATATCCTGCACTACACAAAGGTGAAAGTCCAACCTGGGCTAGGTATGATGCTGAGACACAAAACAACCTGCAGAGGATCAACAGTTTCTTTGTTCTTTTCTCATCATATTTGATGACAGCTTGTACCTGATACAATGTACATGACATGATGAAGTATCATAAGAAAGATAAGGAGGTGGCTGATGCAGCTGTAGACAAGATGACAAATCTTGACAAAGTCAAGAGATGGTAATTTTCGCCTTGTTCATGACAGATCTGAGGGATAAAAGGGAAGATGACAGCCCAAAACAGAAATATCCAAATAATTCAGAAAGAGGAAACTGGTTTCCAAATTATCACAAAAGGACACCACCCTAGTTGATATTATCAGATCTGAGTCACACTTAATTTTTGAATCTCTCAATCTCAGTTCTAGTTGGTAAGCCTCTATTGCATGTGGACACATGGTCTTGTGAACCAGATTTATTGGTTTTAGAAAGATTTTTTAAAAGTGGTAAAGGTCGTGAATAATATACATGTACATGTACTTTTAGGAGAGAGAAGCATGCTTACATGTAGCTTCCACAAGCAGTTAAGTTCAGGAGAAGACTTGACAGTTTTACGAAAGTATCCTTGGACCATTAAGTGTCCCTAATCCCTTGAGATAACCCCTAATCCCTTGCAATAACCTTCTGAATATAACGTGAATACATTTACTGTAATAATTACACTTCACAGTACTTTGAAATAGAACCAAAGGCTTTTAAAGCCAATCTGTCTGTAGCAGATACTTTAAAAGACAGGTAACTAACACATGTAGGGGGGCCTACATGTAATTTTCAGCATAGAATGATCCATAGCTTCCATTTAAATTGAAGAAAGCTCACCAATTTATAGGCCTGTGACGAGTTTTGTGGGTACCCGACCATCGAGTTCAATACCTGCGTTAGACCTATGCATCACGTGAGGAATTATCGAGGGCAGTGGCATGGTGGGAAAATCCAGTTTTGTCATTACGGCGGCTGGGTACCCGGTTCCAAAGTTACCCGTGGATGCACATTACTACCCATCGTCTGTGACAAAAACAGATTTGATATATGAAATTTTTGCATGCATAACTATGGGAAACCAAACAGCCATCAATAGGTTCTGTCCATGATTGTATATGTAGGTCCAGTCTCCGACTATGAATTATTAGCCCATCTCAATAGTCAGTTACAGTTGGTAGGATTTCTTTCCCTTGAGCAGAGAATGGATCATCTGTGACATGGTGACATTTTGTGACAAAATTTCATTGACCAAAAATCTGTGACATTCTGTGACATTTTGACAATTTTGTGACAAAATGTGACAAAAGGAACATAAACAAAAGTATTAAAAATTGTCTTGATTATCCAGTATGTGTTGCACCAATTTGTGCATCGAAATTCTGAATGAAAGAAGTTCAAAAAGCAAGTTATTATGTACAATTTTATCTTGATTTTTGTTCAGTTAAGTCTTTGCTTTCACGTACATGTAGTGTTACTGTAAGTTATTCCATCAGAAATTTTTAATTGGAGTTTGTCTGTTTATGAAAAAAGGGAAAGTAGGGATGGTGAATGTACTGCAAGAGGTATTGTGTAGTTGCTATCCCTGGGGCACATTCCAGCTCAAAATGTAGATGACTGAACAAATAAAATGAAAAATTTCCTTGAAAACCTCAGAAAAGGTGATAGCCTTACTATTGGTCCATTCACTATCCTGAGGCTAGTGGGCAATGCAACATCTTTAGTTCGATTATACTTCAGAGGCACTTTGGACAATCTTTCACTTTTTCCTGATTTTCTTTTGTACTTTCGAGTCTTCAGTGTAGATTTACACAGAGTGTAATCTGATGTTGCATTTTAGTGGTGGTTCCATTTTTCATGAAACAGACATGAGTATCACCGGTCAACTGGTCATGATGTTTTAATCTATGCCAATCAAATGCGACAAAGGCAAAACTGATGTGACATTCTGTGCAAAAGGTGCCAAAAATTCTGTGACATTTGAGACATTTATGTGACAAATTTGAAATTTTGTGACAAGCCATCTATCATCAATCCATTCACTGCTTGAAAATTATTAAGAATACTTTTTGAAATATAATATTATATTCCCATGGTTGTGACCACATTCCATTATTTATGCATGTACTTGAATGCTTAAATGTTTATTGAAAGCTTTTTGAAAAAGTTAATTTTGGCTTAACCCTCCTATGTACAGTGCAGTTGCCATAGAATTGTCAGACCTTTCAAAACCTTTCAAGTTTGCTGGACTGAAGGGTTTTGAAAGGTGAGAAAACTGTCTGACAAAAGGGACCTATGAAAGGTTTCGAAAGGTGAAACAACTCTCTGAACAAACTGGTGTTGAAATGTTTCAATACCTTTCAAACGGTATTGAAAGGTGTGGTAGTTCAGTAGCAACAAATTCTGGAGTGTTTTAAAGGGTTCATAATTATTGATAGCCATTTTGCCAGTAAGCAGATTTTGAAAGGTTTTGAAAGGTCAAACCATTAGGAGAGTGATTTTGAAATCATTTGCCTCCTTGCTACATGTATAGGGTCATTCTGTGTCAGATCACCCAATGGGTTAAACCCTACCCTTTCAAATTGGTTCATATTTGGTGCATGGGGTAATTTTGGCTCCAAAAGCTGAAATTTCAACTTTTAGCCCCATTGGACCAACGGTTTTCGAGCTACGGCTGGCCATTTTTTGGCGATTTTGGCAAAAATGGGCATGACCGTCCCATGTTTAAATTGCCATATCTCTCTAACCGGTGGGCCAAATTTGTTGATATTGGTGTCTTTGGAAAGGTAATAAGGAATCCAAATTTGCCATTATTTTTGATGTAGGAGCAATTTAAAGTTTGATGACCTTTTGACGTTTACTTTGAGATGAACTTGGGTGAAAATTATATCCCAACATGTTTTCTACAAAATAACAAAAAAATTGGAGTTATATTTTTTGTTTGCTTTCCAGTTCCTCTCAAAGTTGGCATACACAATGTACTTAATGCAAAAATGTGACATTCCTATGCAATGTACTATGTATACACATGTACATGTACAATATGTACATTATACTCTGACTCCAATAAAACAAAGAAAGACGCAGGTTGAATGAATTCATGCCATAGTCAAAACAACTGTTTTTATTTTGTGCCGGATACCATTTGTTTGGGCAAACCGGTCACTAAGCACAAAAACGGCGGGTACACCAGACCCTTACAACAGCGGGTACACCAGACCCTACAAATTGCTGGATATGCCAGCTAAAAACCAAACATTCTTGTGTAGGCCTACACCAGGTTAACTTTACCTCCATGTCTGTATATAATTATAATAAAATGACAAAAGCATGTTTAATAACATAATCAAAAGATACAGTTGCGCTTCCACCGATGGAACATTCAGTCGGAATCATAGCCTCATGAAACTTGCGAGCGCTATGGCAACCATACCCAAACAAAACAAATTTAATGACATGAATACTGTAATTATTACAGGTTGATCACAACTCACCAAAATGGGGTTAATGGCTGTCTGAACCCTACAAAAAATGCCATTATACATAGTAGGAGCAAAAGGCATTAACCAACCTTACCAACCTAAAAAAGAGGAGGAGCCTGTGGGATGGCGGTGGGAACATTTTCTAGCATCTTCATTAATCCAGTGACTGTGACAAAGTGCCTAACCTAAAGTTTAATGACGCTTAGATGAGCAAATTAATTGGTTAAGCCTGTAAAGAATTTGCATACACTGTACCAGCACGTACCTGCCTAACAACCAGTAAACAAATAGCCCAAGGTCAGCCGATTGTTTTGGCATACAGCCAAATACCAGGGGCCAATAATAAAAGACAAGTGATGAAACACTTCTCACGAGTGAGGGCGCAATACAACAAAACTGATGCCAAGCATTTTGCATAAAGTGCAATAACACGCAATCGGAGAGGAAAGCCCCAGCATGGGATAGAACAATGTAAGTTTACGCTGAGCCAATAAGACCTTTTTATCCTAAAGGTGATAAAAGGAATTGTACATGTAAATCTATGTATGAGATCAAGTTAGTCCTTGTTGCAGCCTGATTGAGAATGAATTAACTACTTTTAAAGTGACAATAACAATCTTCAATTTAAAGATTAATCATTTAAAGATTAATCATGTTTTGGTCCCTCCTGCTCACGAGAATTTCATTTCACAACTGTTGAATCCATTTGCTTGCATGCATATTGTACATGTACATGTGTACATACATAGTACATTACATAGGAATGGCACATTTTGCATCAAGTACATGTACATGGTGTATGCCAACTTTGAGAAGAGCCGGAAAGCAAATATTGTAACTCCAATTTTTTAATATTTAGTAGAAAACATGTTGGGAAATAAGTTCATCTCAAGGTCACGTGATCCACAAGGTTAAATTCAAGGTCAAAGTAAAGGTCAAAATGTCATCAAACTTTAAATTGCATCAACAATAATGGCACATTTGGATTCCTTATATTACCTTTCCATAGACACCAATATCAATAAATTTGGCCCACCGGTTACGGAAATATGGTCATCATGCCCATTTTGGCCAAAATCGACAAAAAAAATGGCCAGCCATAGCTTGAAAACCGTTGGTCCAATGGGGCTAAAACTTGAAATTTCAGCTTGAACCAATTTGAAGGGGGTAGGGTTTAAATTTCCATTTTTTTTGTGGGGGGGGGGGCGATTTGACATGTAATGACCCTATACCTGTGCAGAGAAGAGATGGTCACTTTATTTTGTATCCATGTATATCCATTGGTCATATTACCTCAGGGGGAGCTTGATGGCTATATAAATGTGATGGTATACAAATATTGGGTACCTTTTGAGTGTATTTATTATATCACAAGGTATCATCTTTGCCTTTTGAATGTTTTGACCGATATAATATAGGCTCCTATTGGACGAAAGAAAGGCATTCTATATTTGTTTTATATAACTCGTGCATGGATCCTACTCATTTGATGTCTAAAAGTAAAACATGAGCATCATACATTATGCCAGTTCATTCAATGATAATTGGCCATTCCAGTTGCTTGAATTCCTAAATAAGAACCACTCCCTCCCTCCAAGTATCATGCCATTCCAGATTTTAAAAAGTCTGAAAAATTAGGTTTTTAAGCTGCAGTTTTGATGAAAACTTTGTTTATCGGATCACAATCTTCTCCCCTGGGTTTGTATACAGATCAGTGGTCTATTCCAATTTGGGATTGATATATTTTGTACCATTTGTACTGTTTTAAAGCAAATAAATGATAAGGGTCTGCGTGTAAGTAATATAATCACATTATACATACCTGAAAGTGCTGGTCACAAACATTGTATGCCCACTGGATAATAATAATAATAATAATGGGCAGTAATAAAGCACATGTATCCACCAACAAGGCCTTCAAGGATCAAGGCTTGTGTTGGTGGCAGACATTGTATGCATAGCTAGCCCAGGTTAGACTTTCACCTTTGTGTACTACAGTGACGTCCAGGATTTAACCATAAAATTGCTACCTCAGAAAAGAAACATTTTGTGTAAAATCATAAATTGCTGATTTTTTTTACCTGTGTGACGTTGCTGAAACACGGCAGTAGAATCCCATGACCAAGTACAGCGCATCTCGGTGAGGTTTGAATTTCAAAATATAATTTTCACTAAGTGTTTTTAATGAAATAATCCCAAGATTTAATGTTAAAGAATTACTTAAGTTTTGATGGCAGTTCGTCACAACAACAAAAAGTGTCGGCACATGTGCGTTGGCGGACGAGCACACATAAAATCTGCTGCGTGGTATATTTTACGTGTACTGCACATACACAGCCGTTTTGTCGCTACACGTGCGTATGCTAAATGGACTTTGAAATGCGAACAACCATCGAAACTCAAGGATTTCTTCAATGTTAAATCTGGATTTGCTTTAAATAAAATGACTTAGTAAAAATTATTTTTTGAAATTTGAACCTTAGGCTTGTCATTATTGTTCATTGAATTTTATTACTGAGTTTCAGCCTCCTCACACAGGTAAGATTAAAAAAATGTCACAAAAGATGTTTTCTGTGTGGTGACTGACCTGCTGTTTGATAGGACTCCGTTTCGATGTATACAGATCGAAGTCCTTATTTGGGCTATATGCATAGCTGGATGTGCAGGCTATAGACATTGTATGTTGACTGGATGTGTTGGTCACATACATTGTATGCTCACTGTATGTGTTGGTCATGTACATTGTTGTTCACAAGATGTGCAGGTTACAGACATTGTATGCTGACTGGATGTGTTGGTCACCCCATATACATTATATGCTCACTGTATATGTTGGTCACATACATTGTATGTTGACTACATGTACATGTGTTGGTTACAGACATTGTGTGCTCACTGGATATGTTGGTCACATACATTGTATACTCACTGGATACCGACACATTTATAATCGTACAACTAATATAGTGTTGTGGAAAAGCATATATTATACAGTGGCCATGGTAGCTACTGTAGAACACAGTCCAGTCACACTCTTAATTGGTTTATTTTGTTTTAAATTCTACACTATAAGGAATATGGTTTTATATTTGCAGGTACCCTACCAGAAGTGGAGTACCATGAGATCAGATTGGGAAAGACTGAGCTTTATCAAGCACAAGATGACTGATGCTACCAAACAGTTGACATGTACTTAAACATAACTCACCTATCCGGTTTTTATTATTATATAGGTATAAACATCAGTAAATCAAGGCACATTTATTGATACTGATAAATATGCAAATTAACTAAATCAATTTGATACAACATATGTGACAGTATGAATTGTGGCGATACTGAAGTTCTTTTTTGTATGTTTATTTAATACCAATAAAAATAAAGTTAGCACATTGACCCTTGCAATAACTCACTGGGCTTGGTTAACTGATGGCGTAATCATGAACTTGTTGAGGAACTGGATAGAGAGAACTATGATAGTGAACTCACCCATGTGAGTGCTGGGTGGTAAGTGTACAATTGCAAAAATGTACCCATGCCTAGTGCACAGTGGTGATGGGAACAACAGTGCCTTTAGGGTGGTCAGTTTGTTTACACATGGGGACCAAATCTCTCTCTCTATACTTAAAGGGGCAGTGCTCAATGTAAACCAATAAAAATGTGTAGAAAATAATTAGGCCAATAATGAACTAAAAATATGTCACATTTCTCCACTGCTAGTGTGTTGGGTTCCACACCAACTTCGTAGGGACCAAATAGGCATACATGTTCTATTAAGTTGAACACACCAAAATATTTGTAGCAGTGCAGTGAAACCAATATGTTGGTGGGATGCAAACCATCCTGCTTGTAGCCTTCCTCTAAGTTGATCAGTAACATCTGTCCCATCTCTGTAATGGCTTCACTGAACTGGGTCAAGTCCGTTTGAGAGGGTATCTTGCAAGCTTCGGTGCAGTTACTGACTGATGACTCTGGCAGATGATGCAGATTTGAATGTCGGACAGCGGTTGTTCATGTGGACCTTCTGGGTTGTTGCACTTCTGGATCACCAAGGGATACAGTAGGGTCAGGTGTCTCCACTGCTTCGCAAGAAGCATGGGGTAACATTGGCAGTAAATCCGCTTGCTCGATATGGGTGGGTGAACCAGGTTGTAAAGTCTCCACTGCTCTTTCCGTGTCCTGCAGATGTACTGATGAAGTTGGGCTCACAACTGACGATAGAGATAGCGGTGGGGGCTCCACTGCTATATTGCCATTGCGTGGTTGCCAATGGGGTTGGTTCAGTAACTGAAGATAGAGACGGCTGTGGAGTCTTCGTAGAACATTCTGTTTTGGGCTTACTGCTCTGGTATGTCTGCTCAGCAAGGCCAGTATCAACTATTATTTTCATTCCTCGCAATGGAGGGGAGTCTTTGTCTTGGTCATTTGGCACTCCTGTGGCTTGTGACTGGTCTTGATCAATAAGGGCGGAGTAGTCTCAGGGGTCTCATTCCTAATTGCTGGTGTTGTGTCTTTTAGTTGGGGTTTCTGAGAGATAAACTTGCGGAGACGTGGAAATAATGTTTGACTTGCTTCACTTTGTCTTGCAAGTTGCAAGTAAACGGATTTGTTGTGATGCCGTCCGGAGAGGATATAAACATTCACAAGAAGTATTCACTTCAAGAGAATTCCAGTTGATTATAAATATCAAATAGATTCAACATTTATTCATTCATAAAATCATTAAAGCATAAATATGTGTGCGTGTCTCCTTCTCAGTCAGACCCCAACCGAAGAATGAATATTTATCTTTATTTTCCATATGAAAACAATATCCAAAACATTCTCTTCACGCGGCGTTGCGTCAGTTTCATGCTGCACTTTGCAATGCGCACACGCTAAGGCTATGCTTATAATATCATAACTATCGCGCATTCATGATAGGCGTGATCATGACATGCCCGCCGTTGTAAAAAAAAATACTGTGTATTTTAAACACTATAGCCAGGGTCTAGCATACATATGCATTAGTATATATTAATATTAAACACAAAACTGTTTATAAAATGTGTTCCGTATTTGGAAACCTTTTTGGTTCAAGAGTCATGTACTTATAAAGTTCTGGAGCGTTGCGTCAGCTCGATGATTGTAATACGTTGTTGATGAGTTGCCATCCAATTTCACAAATTTATAATGTTCTAGATTCTCGATTTTCCATATTTGGATACCTTTTCAGTTCAAGAGACATGTATTTATAAAGTTCTGGAACATGCATTAGTATATATTAATATTAAACACAAAACTGTTTATAAAATGTGTTCCATATTTGGAAACCTTTTTGGTTCAAGAGCCATGTACTTATAAAGTTCTGGAGCGTTGCATCTGCTCAATGATTGTAATACGTTGGTAATGAGTTGCCATCCAATTTCACAAGTTTATAATGTTCCACATTCATACTTTAAACACGGCATAAATTTACTGAAATTTCTTATTCATGCTTTATTAATTTTATTTTTATAGATGCCTTTCCTAAGTATTAATTTTTAACTTATAGTACAATATTTAAGTTCTATGTACCATTGGCTTCATTTGAATAGACCACATTTATATGATTTTACAATTACAGTTAGATTAATTTGATATTACACAGATTTGTTGATTTACAGATATTTATGTCATAGAATTTAATATTTGTGCATTCTTTATTAATTCTTAAATTCTACTTAAGAAATCAGCATTTTGGTTTTTGCTTCCTTGTTTGTACTCAATACTGAAATGGTATGGTTGAAGAGCAAGGAACCATCTTATAAGTCTGGCATTATTTGATTTGTTCACTTCCAACCATTTGAGTGCTGTCTGTCATGATTGTGAACTTGTGACCAAATAAATAGTAATGGAGTTTACTAATACTCCATATGATAGCAAGACACCTTTTTTCTGATATTGTAGTTTTCTTCTCTGCGTTGTAATTTTCTACTCGGATATAGAATAGGTTTTCATTTCCTTCATGATCAATTTGAGTTAGAACTGCTCCAAGTCCAAAATTTGATGCATCAGTTTGCAAAATGAACTCTTTTGTGAAAATAGGAGTGTTCAGAATTGGTTGAGTAGTATAAAGGCACTTCTTTAGTTTTGTGAAGGCTATTTTCACAATTTACACCACCCCAGTTTACTGTGTTTAGGACATGACTTCTTTGTCAGATCTGTTGGTGGTCAAGCAGTATAAGCATAATTTGGAATGAATTTCCTGTAATAACCTGATAGTCCTAAAAAGCTCTGACCTGTTTTTAGTTATAGGTTGTGGAAATTTACTGACGGTTCTATTTTGTCCTGCATAGGTTTTACCGCTTTGTTACCTATGATGTGACCAGATACGATACCTCATGTTTAGCAAATCTACACTTTTTTGGCTTGACTGTGACACCTGCATTTTGGATTCTGGTAAGGATTTCATCGACATGTTTGACATGATCATCCGAAGTGTCCAAAAATATACAGATATCATGAGAAAATTTCTCATTTATAGGAACGTCTTTCCAAGTCTGTGTTTGTTGACAGTTTGGTAACATTTCTTCCATATCTGTAATTAGGTGTTCGGGTACCCGGTACCCGAAACACCTATTGTTTTTGTTCGGTTTTTTTTTTTTTTTTCTTCTTCTTCTTCTTCTTCTTCTTCTTCTTCTTCTTCTTCTTCTTCTTCTTCTTCTTCTTCTTCTTCTTCTTCTTCCACGGATAGATTGTCATAAAAACACATACTTGCAAACTTCATAGAGATTCAAATTCGGAATATACTTAGAACTTAACACGTAGATGAAACATAATTTTGTGATACGTCATGATTGGGTCATCAGATGATACAATTACGATGAGTGGCCGCACAATAATTAAAAAATCATATCGAGGATCTGAAAAATCAATAACCATGCCACTGATTTAGTCGGGGCATCTGGTTTATCATGAGTGTAAAAGTGTGTAAAATATGTCTTGACATTTAGAGACGAGATATGTTTGGGCCTGATATTTGTGAAAACACGACATTTTTGTACTTACTTTTGGGAAAATGTACGCTCAATCTGTTATTTCTACTACCCCCGCAATACTCAATCATTGGGCGGGGGAGGGGAACTAATTTGACCGGGTGAACGGTGACAATCGCCCTCATCGGCAGAAAAGAAATTGTATTTTAGCAGAAAATACGAGTGTGAAATAATGATATTAATTATTAGTACTGGTGGCCAAACTCTAGAAACAGGACCAGTGATGTTTCATCGTTGAAAAACAGAGTTACTATTATGCACACTTAATTGGAGGTAAGTTCAATGACAACTTACGAGAATCTTTGATTTAAAAAATAAGCATTTTAACCTGGCGGTCAGACATGTCAGATGTTGTAACGCGTTGGTTGATGCATACCCTTTTGGCATAGGTTGATGACAACAACAGCAATGTGTACGGTATGGGCGCTGATGAATGGTTACTACTTAAACGTTGGTACTAATTAGCGTGGTACCGGTTTTATGTAAATAAAGTATGTTAAAAATGTACGTGGGTTTTCCTCCATGACTCTTTTGAAATACTTAGAACTAGTGCCTATGTGGTGGTAAATAGTCTGTAAGTGTATGATTGGAGAGAATTGAAGCCCAGAGCATGAGTACAATTAGTTGAATTTAAAAACATGCTAACGTTGAATGTGTTATCAATAGGATGTACTCAGGTGTAATAATATCTAGCATGAATGCTTAGCTCTGTGAAATTAAATAATGGTGATTTAATTAACAAATAAATAGTCTGAAGACGAACAACAATGTTTAAGGGCGCATGATAAAACATTAGTACAGCTGGACATTGTGTCTAAAAATGTCATGCATGTATTAATAAATTTCAGTTACTTTGTAAATTATGTATGTCGCAATATTCTCAGACAAGTGAGTTTGTTAACATAGGTGCATTTTAAATAATTTCATGGTTGACACTAATAATATTTATACAACAACAATCATGACATTTAGGGAAAACTTGTAGCTTTTGCATGGTGAAAAAGATAAGTAAGACACTGCAGGTGACACCATGTGGGTACGCTAGTGAGTAGTAATTGTGGTGGTTCTGAGAAAAGAAGTAGGGTTACAATCCTTGACATTTTGATCGAGTAACCTGCTCTGATCGCCACTCAGGATTTACATACTCACGCAGAGAATTTCACATGGTGTCACCCTCAATTAGTCTTGCTTAATCATTTATGATACTTTTCAGAATTTGTGATCACATGAAATCGAAAAATGGTTTTGAATACAACATAAAATAAAACATGTTTATTTTGAGTTTAATTCTTCTTTCACACAGCTAACTCTTCCTAGATGGAACTCCCTCAATTCTGGTAAAAGTGTGATGGTCGATCACTTTCTATGGAACATTGCAAACATTAGGATTAGCTAAAGAGTAAAGAGCAGTGTCATATTAGCAAACAGTCCGCAATGGGTTAGAAAATGAATAGATCGCTTTACAGAATACTTTATTTGTTTTAAGAGCAAACTCTTTTGTATGTGTAAACCGCATACCATGAAATGTTGTCAAAGGGAAGTTAAGAACAAGGTAACCCAAACCTATAAATCAATCCTCCTGGAGAAATGATTTGGTTTTCATGTTAGAAAAAAGAGGAATCGTTGTCAAAACAGAAAACATGTAAATAGTTTTTGTTTATATTTTTACAAGGATGTTGTTCACCATATATACCAATGTTGTACATATCTCTTTGTTTTTATATTGCATTTTTAGATACATGGAGCCCAAAATGTAAGTAAATAAGGCCCTGAGAACTATTTGACCGATGAAAGATTTTCTAGAGATTTGACATGTAACAATGAAAACTCACAAATAATACACGAGGTAGTGCATCCCATGTGTGTATGTATACATACATGTACATATGTGTAAAACATGTTTTTTTTCTTATTTTACTGACAGATCTTCCTATGCATGCCCTATTCCTGGTATTGTGGTGGTGTGATGGCACTGTATGATGCTTAAATGTTCTTTGCAGAGAATCTTTCATTCGTGAACTTCACGCCCTGCCATGTTGAATTCAGTATGTACCAGCTTGCCACCTTATGGCACCTCCAGTAGAATTAATTTCACTTTATACATACATGTAAAAATGTATGCTTTTGGGCCAATTGATTCCAGAGAATCTTCAGTAAATTCAGTAAATCAGGAGTACAATGTCTGTGTCAAAGTAGCATGGAGTCAAGGAGTTGAACAATTGTAATATCTTGATGTAGGAAAAAATTGAACAATATCCGTACTATTACTTGGCGGGATTTCTGTAAAAAGAGGATGTGGATGATAAATCTGATGTGGCAGTAACTAAACCTGTCCTAAATCAGTGCACTATGACATTCAAGTTAATCGTAAGTCGCTTTTTGGAGTAAAACACTCGTTCATCAGTACATCGTTGTTGGCGATTCAAAAATATTCTGAAAATATTTTTCTGTGTACCACCACAGGCCCAGCTATCAGTGCTGCTTAGTTTATAGTTATACCCAAGAACCTTGTTTTGTGTGGGCTGGGTGAAACAACGTTGGGTATCAAAAACGAAGCACTTGTGATAGATTAAACTTGCATAGCCAGGTTAATTTATGATGTATTATTTGAAAATAAAGGGTTTTTATACCGTTCACTACCTGAAAAGTTATGTAATTCTACAAAGACTGTAGACTAGACTGAGGTAACAAAGACACAGATATGACATGAATATAAAGATTGTACCCATCTCTATCAAATATTTCAAAAATTAACATGTGACAACATGCCAGAGAAATTATTATAGGGTTGATGATTCCTTTAAAAAGTTACTATTTTTGTGATAGTCAAACAAAACAACTGGAAAAGCTAGGAAAAAGGTGAAATTGAATGTAAGAAGGATGCGCCATGATCAAGTACCCCATGACTATTTGTTGTGTGTATGTAAAACTACCATGAAATTGCTAAAGGGAAGTTACAACAATGGTCAATCTAAAACCTATAAATCAATCCTTGGACCCCCCAAAAGTGTAGTAAGCAGAGGCCTGCTACTTGACCAATGAAAGATTTTCCAGATATTTTTGGGAACAATGGAAGAACCGTTCATTAACGAATGGTTGTATGTAAAATACATGTACTCAGCACGCGTGTGTTGTACATGTAGCATACCGTACTTGTGATTATGTACCAATGCTCCAATATTGGGCGCCGATTTGTATGTATGTGTGTGCGGTACACTCACGCATATCAGCCGGCCGCTATAATAATGCATCGATATGCACACATGATGCGAGACTGAAAGTCCGGCCAAGACGCAGCCAGTAGATTCAATGCGTATACTCTGCGACTCCTGTATTTTGGGACTGAAAAAAGTCGTCATTATATTGAAAATTTCTGTCATTACCAATAATCAAAACAAGCTAAAAGATATGCAAGTATATGAAGTTTTAAATGAATGCGTGCCTTCATTTTCCCAAATTTAAAAACCCAATCTATAAAAAGAAAAAATATGAAGGTTTATTATACTAGTAATTTGTTATTATTTTTTGCTATAGCAGTACTGGAGTATTTCAGTCCAAGAGAAGGGGTGTACCTTCAATCAATCCATGTCAGTTAAACATTTATGTTAAATCTAAGCCTTACCCGTTTTTCAACATCTTTTAACTTCAGTATATGCAGAATTAGATGCTGGGTGTGTGATTTTTGACATAATGAAGCACGGTCGCCAGTCAATGGAATTGGTAATTTAGGCCCTTTTATAATTTTATTGCTTTGTTTGCCCTCCCTTCCCTAGTTCTTGGATCTCTATAGTGCTGCAATGATAGACCAAGAATTTTAGAAAACAAATGTTGGTTCATCAGCAGTGGCCGTGATGCCATCACCAAGAACTTAGGGGAGGGCAGACATTTTATTCTAAAATTAACATCTAATGACAACCTCTGAATGTCACCCATTCTGAACTGTCACTTTAAAATCGTACATACAAGCGTGCCGCACGTTTATTATGTAAATGCAGATTGATTCGGTTTTGTTGTCAACAAAGGATCATGGTTGGGGGTTCATTTACACTGAAAGCTTACTTCACTGTTAATGAGCACTGTATGTACACACTAATTTCCTAGATTGGTTACAAGTAGGTTAAACAGGTCCAACAAAAGTGGTTTCAACTGATTGTGGTGTGTGGATCAAGTGTTGTAACCACAAAGATCAAGTCATGAAACCCAACAGACAGTTGTACCATAAACACCCATACAACTCTTTAATTATTTCAATGTCTCAACAATTTATGTACAAAAATGGCATCTGATATTTGAGGCCAATTCTGTAATATGGATGCAGCTACAGACATTTTGCCAATCATGTGTACAACCTGAAAAACAAAACTCAATGTAGAATTTGTTTTCAAATTTTTTAAAATTATTTTTAAATTATTTGCAGTATAAATTGGTGAAATAGACAGTTTATAAGCATGTCACAATAAGTGAGATGCTTGATTACCTTTACTCCTCCTGAACACCTTTGAAAAGTTTTCAAACACTTAAGCTCTAGTGAGTTTTGGTTCAGTATTTTCAGTATCATCAGTGTTTGAGATGACATGTTGTCATTGTTGTCTGAGTATATGTAACCTCTGTGTCATATTGTGATGTGAGCGATCCAAATCACCGACATGCAATAGTCGCATTAGAGCTGTACACGTTCTTGGGTCCTTGTCATACCATCTTTACACATGTTTACGTGTATAACCTTTTGTGACTTTCTTTTGTCACTCATGTTGATAAAGTAATGATGACTTTGTTGATTTTCTTATGACTTTAGTATGGCCTTGCCACTTGCCGTCCGAGTTTAGTTGCAGAATTCTGGTAGAAACACCAGTACTTTTGTCTCCTGTTTCAAACTCTCTGTGGTTGAGTATTTTAGGTGTTCGGAAACTACCATGCCGAGCACCTATTGTTATTGTTCGGTTTTTTTTTCTTCCTTCTTCTCCGGATAGACTGTCTACAAAAACACATACTTTCAAACTTCACATGAACTTGAAACTTGCATATACTTAGAACTTAACACGAGATGAAACAGAATTTGTGAAGGGTCATGATTAGGTCATCAGATATCGAATTACTTATAATTCAAAGTTTAATCTATTAAAAAAAATCATATCAGGCTCTGGAAAATCAATAAAATTACTGGATTTAATTAAAAAAATAATGTCGCTTATCATGGTGTAAAGAGTGTAGCTTAATGTGACATTAGAGGGACGCAGAGATATGTTTGAGTTTGATATTTATTTTTATTAAAAACATTTACATTTTTGTAAAAAAAACACACTTTTTTCTTGATAAATGCGGCACATGTGTTGTTATTTCAACCATCCCCGTCCATAATACTCAATCGAGTGGGCGGGACATATAAAAAAAGCGACCGGCCGGGCGGAACGGTGTAAGTCTATATGTCGCCATCAATCGGCAGAAACAGATTCTGGAAATATCGAATATTTTAGCAAAGTGCTACGCTTATTATATTTCCGGTTTCCGGACGACTCAGAAGAAATTGTATTTTTATGAAAAAAAGAGTGTGAAATTAATGTGATATTACTGAACTCGTGAACCAGTGCCGAGGTGTAAAATTGGATGCATGTATAGTCATAAAGGGTAGGTATCTTTGAATTTAATTGTTAAGAGATTTCCCATGTTATCTTCTGATTTTATACAAAGAAAAGCCATTTTTAAGATTTGGGCTAGTTGGCTGGTAGTTTGCATTGTGCCTGTTTTTAGTGTTTAACTTAACGTTAACATTAGTTATAGTAGCAATGTAAATGTGAACATACATGTACACTGTACTTGGACAGTAACACAACTCCCTCTTTTCTAACAAAATATGAACAGATGTCACTAAAATGTATTTAGAACAGAATGTAAATAAGGATAGGAAAATTGTTCAGTTGTTTAGAGTTATGGCAATTTTTCAGTTGAAATTTATGCCATATTTTGTAATTTATGTTTTCTCCCAAAATCTTCAGTTTGTGCACAAATTAATGTCAAGTAAGTGATTGTTTACTTAACTTTCCCAAATTTTTACCCTCTTTCAGATACAAATCCAACACATGAGACAATTTTATTTCAGGAAAATGCACAATATTCATGACACACACCTGTAACTCCCTGGGAGGCCTCTCCAGACATCTCTCACAGCATGAAATTATGAGACTCGCAATTTTCCCTTAAATACCTTTCTTTTTTTGATGTGTGAGTTTCATGCAAGAAATTTCTTTAATTTTATATTACACATTGTCAAGAATAATTGTGTGCAATTTTGAAACAAACCCAATGCCCTTTTCAATTTCAATGCTCCAGCTAGGGACCTCCAAAATTATACACTGTTTTCTCCCATTCATATTAAAAATTAGAACTTCTGAATTTTCACTAAATACTTTATTCTTGGTCCATGTACATGTAAAACCTCACTATTTTGGCCTACAGCATGTTCACTGTGATGTATTATTTTCCTCATTCACATGAAATTACAACTTCTCTCGAGAAATTTCAAATACTTTATTATTCTTGGTCCATGTATCTATAAAACTTTCCCTGTTATTTTTACAGCATGTTGACTCCAATACATCATGGCTCACTAAGTTCCGGTTCCAGCCACAGCACCTCAGACAGCCATTAATTACCACATCCAAAATGCAGTATCGAATCGTTCAACTGTCATCAACAATCTTCAGTTGTGTAGGTTGGCATGATGGTATGGTTTAACATCTTACGTTAACAGATCTTTTGAGAATCCGTGCACAATTACCATGGAAGTGGTCTTCATTACTTGGTTTTTCGCTTGGAATGTACGTATAAACTTTCACATTTTTATAGATGTATGTTCATTTAGTATAATTTTATAGATATTCATTACATAAAATATGTACCAAATATTAAAACTCTCTTAATATAAAGTTATTTGCTTTTTTCTATGCATCAGAACAGTGATTTTCATACTATTGGTGTACGACAGTTTGAATTCTTACTCTAGGCAGTTTTGCCACTAAGCATTGAACAACACTACTTCGCTCTGAGATGACAGCAACATCTGCAAATGAAAGTTAGCACACAGCATGTCCATTCATAAGTCATCATAACAATAGCATCATTGTGATTACATAAATACCCAGATTGCTCTGAATTTGCTTTGTATCCATGTCAACCAATTATAACACAGAGTTTTGTACGAATGGACAAACAATTCACCAACTTTATTAGTAAAGTTCAGTCTAATTACATTAATCCAGACTTCTTTAGTATTAAAATGACAAACAATATCCAACGCACCTAATCTTCAACAGATTTAAATACTGGCCAGTAAACACAGCTTATCCAGATTATTCTCGTTGAAACTTTATTTCAGTTAAAATAGACATAGACAAGTGGTTTTAGTAAGTTTCCAAGCCAATTTTTTTGACCCCCAGGACTGACTAGTAAACAAAACTACACCCTTTTAGACATGAAACAAAAATTTGGTGCATAGCAGAAACACTATTAACATCACTGTTTCCATGACAATTGTTGATGTCAACGTTATGACATGTAATTGTGGCAGCACGAAATACCCAGGTATATTTGTCAATGGTAGACTGTCATAATTAAAATATATTGTCTCCCTCAACCCCTTAAAAAATATGAACAATTCCTTCGTGCATTCCTTTACAAGTACACAATCAAAAATTCGTGGTTGTACCCATTGTCCTATAATGTAGATGTATTTCGCCACATTGTGTTAATGGATAATAAACAGCTACGTGCAAATGAATATTTTGCAAACCAAGGTAATCAATGCCCCAATTCGGATTCTATTTAAAAATGTATTTGCATAGTACCTGTGTGCAAACAGTGTTCCTTTTATCACAAAATACACAATATAGGGTTTTCAATATCTCCCACATTTCCCATTCTTGTGTGAATACACCTGCGCAAAATAAAGCCACTATCGTCCAAATTTGTAACATGTTTTTATTTAATGATTGCTTTAAATTTCCCATGATTAACATATAAATTGTTACGTGCATTGTTATAGACACAAATGACATAAAACCTACAAAATAGAAGTAACATTCGATTATAAACATTTAAAGGCATATACTCTCCATCTTGATACAAACAACTTGGTTCTATTCTACACCCAATTCAGGAGCTTACTATTTGTTAATCTTGTATCCATAATTGTGAAAAGACCCATTTTCCAATTGGTTAACATAGATTAACAACATATTCAACTCTATTTTACAATCAATTTTGCTTGGTTTTTTTGTTTTAACTATTACCAAGGCATGTTTACTTATATGACCTCCATGTTTATCTCCGTTACAATCGTTCTCTTGTTTGTTATTATAAAGTATTACCAATATGGTTTATATATGTCCTCCCCAATATTTATCCGTAACAATCGTTTCTTGTTTATTTATTATAAAGTATTACCAAATATGTTTACTTAGATGTACTCCCAATATTTATCTACTGATACAATCGTTTTCTTGTTTCTAAAGTATTACCAAAGTATGTTTACTTAGATGACCTCCCACATATTGCTCTACTGATACAATCGTTTCTTGTTTCTAAAGTAATACCAAGTATGTTGCCCATGTGTTCTCACTTCAAAACTTGTTTTTATTTGTTCATTTACTTATTTCAACAACAGTTTCATTATGTTGTCATTTTCTCCCATTTTACCCAATAAACGAGTAATACACTAACAAACTATTTTGTCTAAAAAAAAACCTAGAAAATATCATTATGTAGCCTTCTCATAACTGCATTAAATTTACAATGATCACTGCATTGTTATTACCAATATGTTGTCATGGAAATAAAGCATTTACCTACTTAATCACAATACATTGTTGTCTCTGAAATTTAACGTGTGATTTCCACATAACTAACATTAACCCATGATGCCTGGTCACAAGCACTTTCAACGTCACGTCATTAACCCCCAAAAAAAAAAAAAGCAAAACAAAAACAAAATAAACTACAATTTTTTTTTTTAAATCACAATTTCACATTATTGTAGTTGACTTTTGTGGCAATTTCAAAACGTGTTACGCGAAATAAACTTCTGACAACAAAATTACCAGATTTTAATTGAATTGCATAATATATCATTTACGTAATCCCGAACACCTAGAATTTGTGTCCAAGACAAACTCTGAATCTCTAGTTGTCATCGTTTTCTTCATTAGGTGTTCGGTATGTTAGCTTATATTATTGGTGTTCGTTATGCACCAAACACCTATTGTTTTGTTCGGTTTTTTTAGGTGTTCGGGTATGCCGAAACACCTATTGTTTTATTCGGTTTTTAGGTGTTCGGGTATGCAAAACACCCATGTTTATTCGTTTTTTTCTTTCTTCTCCTTCTCCGGATAGATTGTCTACAAAAACACATACTTGCAAACTTCACATGAACTTTAAACTTGGATAGAACTTTAAATGAGAAACATAATTTTGACGTCAAGGGGCATAATTCAATACGATAATTCAAAGTTTAATCATTAAAAATATATCGAGGATCAAAAAACAATAAAATTTCTGATTTAGTCTGGGAAAAAATTTTTTCGAGTGTAAAGGAAATAGGGCATTAGAGACGAGGATATGTTTTTTGATATTTTTTTTGTACTGAAAACGACATTTTTTAAAAAAAACACACTTTTTTTTGAAAATGTACACCAATCTGTTATTTCCCACGTCCCAATACTCAATGACTGGGGGGTATAAAAAAGTCCGGGCCCGGGGGAACGGGATGTCCCCCCAAACGGGGAAACAGTTTTCTCAGAAAAAAATTTTATTTTTTTGAAATGAAATTTAAAATTTTTATTATGATGAAACCACCCTCTTAACCAACATAGTCATAAAATTGGTATCTTATTTAATTTTGAGGTTTCCCGATTTATCTTGTGTTTTTACAAAAAAAGCCATTTTTTGGGTTCGGTCCCCACTATGGAAATTAAAATTAATTGGTTATTGTGCCTGTTTGGTTTAACCCCAAAGTTTTGTTATTATAAATGTGAACAACACTGTACTTTTACATAAACAACTCCCCTTTTCAACAAAATATGAAAGAGTCTAAATGTATTTAGAAAAGAAGTAAAAAAATGGAAAATTATTTTTAGGTTTGGAATTTTTGTTGTTTTATCCATATTTTTAAATTTTTTTTCCAAAAATCTTCGTTTTGCCAAAATTTTAAAGTGTGTGATTGTTTACCCTTAATTTTCCCTTCTTATAAATCAACTTAATAGACAATTATTTCGGAAAAAAGCCTATTCAGACACAATACATGTTTGTATAAATTTTAGTCCTGCTCCCGGGAGGCCCTCTCGACATCTCTCAATTTTGAGACTGGCAATTTTAAAAACCTTTCTTTTTGATGTAGTTTTTAAAAAACATTTCTTTTTTTTTTAAATTTAAGAAAATTTTCAATTTTAAAAAAAAACCCTTTTTAATTTCAATCCAGCTACTCCAAAATTTAATTTTCCCCATTCATATATAAATTAGAACTTTCTGAATTTTTAAAACTTTATTCTTGGTCCATGTACTTTTAAAACCCTTTTTACTATTTTGTACAGATGTTCACGTGATTATTTTCCTCATTCACTAAATTAGAACTTTTCTAAGTTTCAAAATTTTTTTCTTGGTCCCTGTCTTTCCCCTTTCCTATTTTTTTTAAGGGATGTTGATCCCAAAACATCATGGCTCAACTAAGTTCAGCCTAAGCACCCCCAGACGCTTTCCCAAACCAAATGCAGTGAACTGTTCAAACCAAAACTTAGTTTTACACGATGGAGGGTTTGCCACGTTAACAGATCATTTGAGAACCGTGCACAATTAATGGAAGGTTTTAATTGGTTTGTTTAAAAAGTTTTAATTTTTTATAGTGTTTTCTTTTAGTATAATTTTATGATATTGTTACAAAAACCATGGGTTTCGTAAAAAACCCTTGGGAATTATACATTTCCGCCCTTGGGAAAAAGGTCCTAATTTGCTCTTGCAACAACTTTTTGGTCAACTCAACCCGGAAAAAAATTTATTACGAAAATTTTGGATGGGAAGGGTTGACATCCGTGGAGTGCTTGGGAAAAATAAAAATTTAAATTTATCACTATAGTGTTTGGGGTTCCCCATAATGATAGTAGTTTATGTCCTTGATGGTATTCAGTTTTTTTATACTAACTTAATTTTTCTACTAAAGTGAAGAAACAAATATCAGACATTTATTGAAATAAAACGGGCACATCATGGAAAGGGAAAACATCAATTATTCATTCCCTTGTAAAACCTAACAAAAGGGATTGTTCTGAAGGACATTTTTTAAATTACATCAATCCATCATCCTGATAATAACATATAAGGCATTCAAGTTTGTGTGTTTGTTGCATGACCCCTTATTCTTTTCCCTCTTTGAAAAATTTAATATTGTTTTGGGTTCGTTTTTTTTTGATCAACGATTCCCTTTTTGCTATACTGGGGGGTTTAAGTCTGTAATTTTTTATCCAATGGCATTTTAAATTTATCCATTCAAAGGGTTATTTTTTATTCAAATTTTTTTTATGGACTTATCCTTTGGCAGTCTTGACCCCCAAAAATTGTTTTCAGGACCTCAAGAAAATCTAGGTCTTTTAAAAATTTCTTTAACATGTTGAACAAAAAAATTTGGGGAAATTTTTATTTTTTTTGACTGGACCCCAAAAAATCCTCCAAAATTTAAATTTTTAATACTTTTTTGATCTAGTAAAAAGACATTGCCGACTGAAACACTCAGTTAAACCCCTAAACATATAAAAAATCCCCCCCCCCCCCACCCCCAATCTTCATTGCATGATGTGTCCTTTTGGGAAAACCTTTGAATCCCAATTAAAATTCCCATTTTTTGTATCTCGTTTATTAAAAACCCTCAATCCCATAAAAAACAATTTTAAAAGGGGTTCGCCACATCAGAGCAGACTTTTCAAAAGGGGGGGAATTGGTGTCCAGTTTTTAAAACAAAATAGGGCTAAAAATTTGCTCTTTGTAAAACAATCGAAAACCCCCACCCTGGATATTTTTTTTACTGGAAACAGGAACTCTGATTCCTGCCTGTTGATTTGAAGATATTACCTTTAAACAATACTTTTAAATTATATTTATAAAATTTTTTTAACGTTAATGAAAATAAATACATACTTAAAAATCGAAGATATATTTCTATTTTTTTGTTTTTTTTTTTTGTTATCCTTTAATTGTGCTGTTTTTCCCAAAATTTTTTTTAAAAATAACCCAAAATTTAAAAAATAACCTTGATCAATTTTTTTTTCATTTATTTTCAAGACCTACCTTTCTTCAAACTTCCAAGAACTTAAACTTAAAAGTTTAGAACTTAAAAGATGAAACACAGTTGTGGTCAATTTGCCCTTTCTTTGTCAAACCATAAAATTTTAAAATTAAATAATCTAGTTTAATATTTTAAAAATCATATTTAACAACCACAAAAAGGTAATTTAAATTTTGCTTTTTACAGTTAATTGTCCAAATATTTAAAAAGGGGACCCCAAATTTGACCTTATTCCGTCCAAACCGGAAATCAAAATTTTTTAAAAAAAACATATCTCAACAAATAAAAATAAATTAAAATTTTGCCATTGTAAGATCTTTAAATTTTCAAAATATTTTTACCCCTTTGATTTTCCCTTTCCAAAAGGAATGTTTAAAATTTTTAAAAACATATCTCAACAACCACAAAAGGTAAAAATTTACATTTTTTTCCCCCATTGTAAATGTTAATTGTCAAAATATTTCAAAAATGACCTAAAATTTTTACTTCCTTCCAAACCGAGTCAAAATTTTTATTTAAAATCATATCTCCAACCCCGAATAAAATTTACAATTTTTGTACCATTGTAAGATCCAATTGTCGAAAAATTTTCAAAAAATAATTTGACCCTTTTCCCCGTCCAAACCCGGAAGTCAAAGTTTTAAAAATTTTAAAAACAAACTCAACAACCAAAAATAAATTTAATTTTTTTCCCCCATTGTGGGGCTTAATTTTAAAATATTTACAAAAGGATAATTTTTGCCCTTTTAAACCAGGGCAAAATTTAAATTTAAAAATATTTCAACAACCACAAAGTAAAATTAAATTTTTGCAATTGTATGATTGTCGAAAATATTTCCAAAAGGGGACCCCAATTTTACCTTATTTTGCAACCGAGTCAAAATTTTAATATTTAAAAAAAAACTATCTCAACAACCAAAATAAATTAACTTTTTTTCCATTGTAAGTTTTTTTTGGCAAAAAATTTTAAAAGGGGGAAATTTTACCCTTCCTGTCCACACGGAAATGGGGGTTTTTTAAAAAAAACAAATACAACAACCAAAAGGGTAAAATTTACGTTTTTTCCAATTGTCGAGTTTGTAAAAATATTTAAAGCGACCCCCCTTTGACCTTTTCTTCCCCTCCAAAGGGGCAAAGTTTAATATTAACAAAATCATCCCTTTAATCTTTTACCCTTGGGGTCTTTTGTCAAAAAAATTTAAACAATGACCCCAATTTGCCTTTACGTGTTGAAACCCCGTGTTTGTCAAACAAACCCAACTTAGTTTTGTTCGTTTGTTTTTTTCTCCTTTTCCCATGATTTCCAAAAACACATACTTAAATTCACCAAAATTTAAACTTCATATACTTAGAATTTAAAGAGATGAAAAAAAATTTTGGGGTCATTTGGGCTCAGATTCAATTACGATAAATCAAAAATTTTTTAAAAAATTTTCTCAACAACCAAAAGGGGTTTAAAAATTTTTTCCATTTTAAAGGGTTTAATTGTCCAAAAAAATTTACAAAAGGATAATTTGACCTTACTTCCTGTCCAAAACCAAGTAAAATTTATTTTAAAAAAAACAAACTAAAAACCCCAGGGTAAACAAATTTTTTTTAAAATTTTACAGATTTAATTGTCCAAAATTTTAAAAAAAAATTTTTCCCCCTTCCAAACCGGAAATCAAAATTTAAAATTTTAAAAAAATCATACCAACAACCACAAAGGGAAACAAATTTTTGTCCCTTGCGATCTTAATTGTCCAAAATATTTAAAAAAGGGGACCCAATTTGACCTTACTTCCTGTCCCAAAAGGAAGTCAAAATTTTAAAATTTAAACAAATCAAACTAACAACCAAAATAAATTCAAAAATTTTTGCCTTTACAGATGTTAATTTTCCAAAAAATTTTCAAAAAGGGGACCGGTTTTCCTTTCTTCCTGTCAAACCAGTCGTTTAAAATTTAAAACACCAACAACCACAACAGGTAAATTGGGTTTTTCACCATTGTACAGATTGTTTTTAAAAAAATTTTTAAAAAAGGTGATCTTAATTTGACCTTACTTCCTGTCAAACCGAGTCAAAGTTTAATATTTAAACAAATCATATCTCAACAACCACAGAGGTAAATTCAAAATTTTGTACCATGTACAGATCGTTAATTGTCCAAAAATATTTACAAAAGGTGACCGAATTTGACCTTACTTCCTGTCAAACCGGAAGTCAAAGTTTAATATTTAAAAAATCATATCTCAACAACCACAACAGGTAATCACAGTTTTTACCATTGTACAGATTGTTAATTGTCAAAAATATTTAACAAAGGTGATCTTAATTTGACCTTACTTCCTGTCCAAACCGGAAGTCAAAGTTTAATATTTAAACAAATCATTCTCAACAACCACAAGGTAAATTCAAAATTTTGTACCATTGTACAGATGTTAATTGTCCAAAAATATTTACAAAAAGGTGACCCAATTTGACCTGTACTTCCTGTCAAACCGGAAGTCAAAGTTTAATGTTAAAAAAATCATATCTCAACAACCACAACAGGTAAATTCACAATCTTTCCACCATTGTATAGATTGTTAATTGTCGAAAATATTTACAAAAGGTGACCCCACTTTGACCTTTACTTCCTGTCCAAACTGAAGTCAAAGTTTAATATTAAAATATGATTTCTAAATTCAGTATTGTATTGGATTCAAATAAACTTCTCGAGAACTTCAACAGACGTTAACATTTGACTTTCTCCAACACTTCGAATTGATGACGTCATCATTTTAACTAACCGAACACCTAGTTTTGTTGTGACAAAAACTTATATCTAGTTTTCTTTGGTACTGTGTTGGGTTCTCATTTGCCTCCTAATTAGACCTTTGATGCGCTTTCGCATGTCAATGAGGTTTGTGACACGTCTTCATTTCCTGGTTCGTCAGTGATCCAGTTTTGTTTGATGATACTTAGTGGGCCTCTGATTTGTCTTCCATATAGAGTTGAAATGGTGAGAAACCTGTTGCTTGGTTGGTACCTCTAAAGCAAATAAAGTGGGGAATGAATTCATCCAGGTTTTGCGTTCAGCTTTGGAGAGCGTCCTCAACATGTTTTGAGGTTCCATAATCTCTTGTAATTCTCAGTTTGGTGGTGATACGCATGTGAAGTTAGCTGTGTTATGTTCAGCTTTTGCACATGGAAACCATTATTTGTGACATGGAATTTGTGCCTTGATCATGTACAATTTCTCGTGGATGCCAATTCTGCGAATATGGCGAGTAGTGCATTTGCAACTGTGTCAGCTCATAATAGATGGGAATGCTTCTGGGAACCTTGTGCATAATCACATTGTTAACAGATATTTGTTGCCTATGGGGACCTTTCTAGTGGGCCTACAATGTCTATTGCTATGCGATCAAAGGGAATCTATGACTGGCATAGGAATAAGTGGAGCTTTCTTGGTGCTTTGCTTTTGTCCATCATTTGGCATGTGGGACAACATTTTATGTAGTTTGATACATCTTGGAATATGCCTGGCCAGTATAGTGGCTAAGATTCTTTGTTTAGTTTTCTCAATGCCCATGTGACCTGACATGGTGATACATGTATCATGTGCCATTTCTAATATGTTGGGCCTATATTGTTGTGGTACCACGATTTGGTATACCGCTTCAACATTATTTATTAGAGTCTTGTTTTCTTGGATTTCATTTTCTCATTATGACATTGTCTTTGGAATAAAACACACCCTTTCTTTATCAATGTCTGATATTGGTCAAGTCTCTGTTTTACTCCTCTTAGTGTCATATCATTTTGCTGCATTTCTCTTGGGCCATTTTTATCAACATTTGGCCATGCTTTGTTTGCTTTTGTCTGTCTTTTTGACAAAGTGCTTTTCTCCTTAGGCCTATCTTCTGTGTGCTATTCACTTCTTGTTGTACCTCATTTTCATACTGTGAAGTATTACTTAGGCCTATTTCTACCTGTCTACTATAGTATTATTGTTGTTCTTTTCTGTATTGTTTAAGACCTGAGTATCATCATCTAGTCCTAAGTCTGTTATATCATTCTTGTGTTCTATTAACTCAGTTTCAACTTGTTTTATTTCGTCCATTTCGTTTTGCTTGTTGTCTGGTTAATACACAGATTTGTTTTGCCATTACATCTCCACATATTTTATCTACAACTGTAGGTCATGTCCTAGTAAGACTTCTCATATAGACCTAAAACTATGCTACTATTACTTCTCCTGATATGATTTTGCATTGCAGATCAATTTTGGCTAGTGGTATAGAACCACTTTTACTGTTATACCACTAACAGTTACATTTCTTCTGTATAACATTTCGTTGGGACCAGGTCTGCAGCAACTACCGTTTGTGACTACGAGTCTCTGCATAGTGACGGGTCGGCCATTGACTATACCACTATATATTACATTTCGAAGTCTGGCTTCAGCTTCATCAACAACTTCGACTTTTTCTTTGTTAGACCTAATTTAATTTGTTGTTTGTGCCTTCACATTTGTAGGCCTTTTTGGTTTAAGGCCTTTGTTCAGTTCTTAGGTCCAGGGCTGTCTTTGTCTGGAGCATTAGGCCTATACTTGTTTTTGTTTCGACATTCTTCTGTGGAATGTTCCATGAATTGTGATAGGACAATATTTTTCATCATACGTCTCTCTTGATGGCTACTCTCGTTGGTGCTACTCTGTTGGTGTCTTACAAATCGACATATCAATTGATTCATGAGATCAGATAGACAAAACTGTGATGAACTTTGATTATACAGCAAGAAAGACTGGACTGGAAATAAAATAGTTTATTGATAAAAAAATAGCCAATACCTGTTGTTTTATTCTATCCAACACTAGGTTGAACTTCAAAATAAAATATTTCATTAAATAAAATATGAACACAGTCTTAAACTCTTCCCAAGTTTTTCAAATCATGACCGGACATGTACAAAATCCCTACTGTAGTGTCGCCTCTGAGAGAGCCAAAGTGGAAGTTGATGCACAATAGTCGGGCATGTTACATCAGAACTATCAGTATCATAACCAAGCTAAAGCAGCTTTGTGGTTGTCGGAAGCAGAATCAGCAGTAGATCAGTCTTCTTCTTCTGAAAAAAATTGAAAGATTGTTTGTAAGCGGAGAAAACGTCTATCAACAAGTTAATGACATCACAGCGATGTCTATTGTTCCCAGAGGAGAGATTTGCAAGACCATGAGAAGGAAGGGACAAGGAGAGAAGGAAAGAGAAGGAAGGAAGAAGAAAAGGAAAGAAGGATTACTGTCAAAGGCAAATGTACTTACGAGGTCCTCGCCCATCAGCATTGCTCTCTGCAGTCGTACAAGTTCGCGGGCCTCCCAAAAGTCACAGTATTCCTCTTGGTTTTGTCTGGCCAATTGCCAGAGAGTTTGTCTTCTCGGTCGGTGCTCCTCCCTTGGTTGCTGTGGGTTGGGACATGGGTTCTTCCTCAGGAGCTGGATCAGGCTCAGGATCAGCGGCTTGCAGGGCCTCGAAGAAGATGTCGACAGGATTGGCGGCTGGATATACTTCTTCGGTTTAGTCGTTCTTGCTGGTCAACTCCGGTGGTGGCTCAGGTTGTTCAGGTTGTTCTGGCGCTTGGTGGACACTACTGGCATGACTGGCGGCTCTGCTGGCTCAGGTTCTGCCAGTGCTACGACTGGTGGTGCCAATTGCGTGGCGCTGGCTGGGATTCATCTGCTCGTTGTGGCGGTTGCCGCCATCTTGCGGCGAACCTGGGCGTAACGCATCTCCCTTTGACACCACTGAAATGTAAAATGCAAGATGTGCATGTATATGTTGAGACCGGCAAATATGACAGAATAAGAACAGTTTTAATAAGAATTCCACAATTACATTGAGTGCTGCAACGGCGATACCATTCATGATAAAAATGAATGAAAGCAAAATGATCGACTTCTACAGAATGGACAACTTTCAAGACAACTTTCCACCCCCTTCTGATAAGGATATTAACCATCTCGGCCAGGTATCTCCGTCTCGAGCATACATCTTCAAAATAGTACCCCTTTCTTTGATTTCTCGGTGAAGTGATCTTAATATTGATCCCAATGTTCAATTTCTAGGATTTCACGAGTTTTGCTTCAAACACCCCGAAAATCAGAACATGATGCGCCCTTAGTTACTTGAGTGGGGGGATGCATGTATTACTCTGCAATTTCTCTGCCGATTACTCTCAATTCTTCGCCTCAGCTGTGTGGCGGTTCGCCTCCCGTACAGCTCCCTGACGCGTTCAGGCAGACGGCGGATGTTCTGTCGGATGTGGGCCAGGATCTACATAGTTGTTTCTGTGTTGTTGATAACCTTCACGGAGGAGTGTTATCTCCTGTGCAACCACCCTACCAATTGCCTCCGCCGTATGATGTAAAATACTTAAACTGCGATGTGTGTTCTTCGACTACTACCAAATAACGAACTAAAACTAGGCCTATATACATAGTCTAAAAGTCATGAGATAACAACAATTAATGTCACTCAATTCAATTTGAATAACTAGCTTTCCACTGTCCACGACCACAATCTCTTATGTCATAACGTATGCCGATCCTTGTGCCACATTTTGGACAATAGGGCTATAGGTGCCTCAGTGAAGATAATTTATTCCCATTGTTGTGCACGGGCGGTCGTGGCGCGCCGTTCCGACCACCTCTCAGACAATGAAGCTTTGCATACGTCCAACAGTAACGAGTGACAGTCAGCGCTCCTGGTGTAAGAAATCGGGTGACCAATCAAATCTCAGGTTACAAGCCTGAGCGTAACCATACGTCCATTTTGGGTTTACGTCCGTCCTTACGTTGACTTATGAGACAGACCTATATTTACTCAGTAGTTGAGCACTATAACTCCCAAGTGTTGGAAAATGAAAACGAAAACGGCATTTGACGCATACACGACGTTAAAACACCAAACACAAACTGTTGTCATATATTTTTTAATTTAAATTCACCAACATCAATTAAAATCAGTCAAATCAATTATTACAATCAGCTTCACTTTTTTCTTTTTTAAAATCAAAATCTGGAACAGGCAACGTGCAAGAACAGATTAACAAAAAGTAGTTTGGGTCTATTTTGTTCTGTTGGAACTTTGACTTAGTAAAACTAAAGAACTAACAAAAACACTTTAAAAATATGTTTGAAGTTTTAATAATTATCACAACAGACCACTTGACTCAATTTTGATTTTGGTTTGTGTTGAACTTTACATGTCAAACTAAAGGCTTGCAAGAGGAAAACACTTTACATGTTTCATAAATTATCCAAATTAATAAACTTTTCACCATTCTCTGGGTTGAGTCTCCTTGACTCAATTTTGCTTTTTCTTCGTGTTGAACTTTAACTGGCAAACTAAAGGCCTCAAAAGGAAAACACTTTACATGTTTCAATAAATTATTCAAATTAATAAACTTTTCACCATTCTCTGGATTGAGTCCACTTACTCAATTTTGATTTTTATTCGTGTTGAACTTTAACTGGCAAACTAAAAGGCTTACAAAGTGAAAAACATGTGTCAATGATTATCCAAGCTAAACTTTTCATCATTCTCTGGGTTGAGTCCATCGACTCAAGTTGGATTTTGTTCGTGTTGAACTGTATATTTCAAACTAAAGATTTATAAATTTTATTTACAACTTTTTCAAAACATTTTACTATTCTAGTTCTTGTTCTGTCTAAAACAATTACTTGAAATAAGCCATCTCAGAAACACTTATTGAATTGGTAAATTTTCACTGCCTTGAAATTCAATCAACTGCAATCACAACTTGGTATTTGGGATCTCAAGCAATCTTTGTTTTTATGTTTGGGGCCAAAGATCAGTCATCAACTTTAATGCATTGAATGAATAACACCACTAAAATACACTTACTGAATGGTTTCACCTATTTCTGCATGAAGTGATGATAAGCATTAAACGCCCTGATTGATCCTGGTTTGTCATTCACGGGTATATTGTTGTTGTTTATTCTATCTTTATTCTGGATATCTCTTTCAATACAAAGTACTGGTCTCCCAAGAGGTCCAGATTAAAACATTTGTATTCTACACTACATGTATTCAAAATGCACAAAAGTATATACAAGATATATTTACAGTATGTGTACATAATATACACAGTCATAACATAGTATTAGGTTTAAAAGTGTAAACGTATAAATGTACATTAGGCCTATATATCAATATACATGAAATCATAACATGTCAGCATTAATGAGTACTGATGGCATTTTTAAAAATATGTGTAGTCATGGTACTAAAGTTGAGCCGAATGTCATTTGACAACTTATTCCAGCGATTTACAGCTCTAAAGTGGAATGACCGTCTACCTGGATTAGTTTTCCATGGTGGAAGAAGTAAACATTTAAATGTTTGACTCCGTGTACCCTTGGAATGGGCAGAATCACTGAATAAGAAATTTGACGATATTGTTGTCAAGGAATACCCACACAGCCGAAGCTAATTGGGGTGGGTAGGTGAGGTCCAGGATTTGGTAGCTCTTATAGCAAAGGTCCACAGCACCTAGGAGGGTCTTTGTTTCAAATGCCCTTCTCTCAATGATGACAAAGGTCTGCCTGGGTTGACTATATGAACCCCTAGTGCAAGAACAAAGGCTGTCCTCTCACCGAAGCATCAATGTTGTCCAGAAAGAACTCCAGATTGGTTCCTCCTGAAAAATTTTTGAATGAACAATAAAGATTTTGGAAGGTAATTGTAGATAAACAATGACAACATTCACTGAGATTATTTTAAAACTGCAAAATGTATGTGAGTTGTCAGTGAGTGTAACCAGAAGAAACAGGCTCGTTTTGAATTGGAGGTTTCATTTTTTTTCTTTAGTGGCTACGTGGCTGCTGTGCAACAAGCTATAAAAACGTTATTAAAGAAACTTTATTATCATCATCATCATCATCATCATCATCATCATCATGATAAAACGTTTCTTTAATAACATTTTCGATATTGCTCTGATCGGTGGCTAAAACAAATTCAATCCCATTTCCAAGCCACACTCATACCACAGGATGTACAGTGCCCACTGTCAGGACAAGCCACACAAGGATTATGAATAACATGGACAATAAACAAAGTAACTAGTGAGCAACAATGACTGAGATAGGTAATCCTCTCACAGCTGAGGAAATATTCTTTCTCAACGTGTTCTTGGATGAAATAACAAAAATATATCAGACCTTGGGAAAGAATTAAATAAAATATGAAAAGAAAATAATTCAAACTTGTCAAAAAAGAAATCTGGACTTTTGGACTATTAATGAATAAGTTTAACTTTTATTTTATGAAAACTGAGAAAATCACAAATGGTGCCCAAAACATGCTTAAATTGTATCCCTATGTAAGCCTATGAGAAATCCCAAAATCACGTGGATAGTAATTACCTTCTGATAGTCAATGAAAAGATCCATCGATTCTTTGGATGATGCCCGTCCTCCTTTGTAGACTTGCGCCTTTAAAGAGCAAAAGGCAGTAGGAAGAAGCTCAGGTTCATCCGTTCATCTTTTAAAGGTAAACACATGAAATACCGACATTAATAAGTCAATCGATTTGCTGATCACTGATATTTGCAATTTGAGGTAAACCAGTCGTTGCCTGACGGTGCCCAAAATTCAGTTTAATGGGCCTAGGTAAATTGATAAGCTCAGACAAATCGGATGAGAGCTGTTGTATGCAATATCAATCCACTACCAATAATAAAAACTCGGCTGGATCCGCATTTTCTTGTTATATCTCAGCTGTGCATTAAGAACTAAAGTGCCAGAACCATTTCTCAAGCCAATAATCTAAACGACCAGGATCAAGGCATTATTTTCAAGAGAGTATTCAGAGTATACGGCATTTTGGCTTGTAATCTGATTGGCTGAGCTTAGCCCTTTGTAATTAGCCCCTGAGCATTCAAAAGTTAAAAAGAATAAATTTCGCCTCTTTAAATGATTGAGGACAATGCCATCAATTTGCATTTATTGTCATTTGTTAAAAGTTTAATAGTGCATTCCTCCATCTCTACAATGGCTTTGTTGACTACTTTACTATCCTGTACTGTCATGTCATCAAACACGTGCAATGTTAAATGCCACAATGACTTGGAGACGAATCAGTCAGATATTTACCCCCTGTAATGTCCTTGTCGTCCATATCCTCAATTCCAAATCGCTTCTTCCATCCCACAGTACTGCATGCTGACATTGTTGCCATTTTGATACAAGAGTTGGTGTTTAGATGGAAAGACAATTTCATAGTCTTGTTCTATCTGTGAATGACCATAAATACAAAAATACAGTTTTACCTGAAATTCATATATAAAAGCTTTGTGTGCCAGTGTTGTGGAAATATTTTACATAAATACCATATGACATTCTCTTAGGCCTATGAGACAAACAGATGAATTGAGCAATTGCCATTTAGTTTCAGTGATATTCACTTTCTTAAGTGGTAGAATGAAAACAATTAAATATTTAAAACCTAACAGAGGTGTTATGAAACAAATACAGCTTTATCTTGTAGTGAAGTAAACTAGCCCCCACCCCTTCCCTGTTATCCGTGGATCATTTAATTTTCTCTTAGATTTGCCTCGGAAAAATCAAATCCTGATGGCTCACCACAGGAGCTATGGTGAGTAGTCAATATTTGATACTAATCCCAGAGCTCCTTTCAAAAGATTAATTTGAAGTTTAATTCCTACCAAAAATGATCTGCTGGAAGACAAAACATTTGACTTTGTGTATTTAGAGTCCAACAGTTATCATGCACTTTTCTTGCTGAAACACCTAAATATCTAATAAAGGAAATATATTTTTTGGTCCACCTTTTGGGGGTTTGACTTCAGAGCTTGTATCAGAAGCTTGCAACATTGTGTCTTTCTTAAATGCCATTGTTGAGGTCCCTCACATGACCTGTCACGTGATAATGCTTGGAGATGCCTCTAAAAAGATTACCTATGCCATGGAACAACCTATGGCAATCCTAATATACATCCGAGGTCTGTCTGAACAGTGGCAGTGTTGCCTGAACACATTTACATTGCCTACAAACTCCCAGGGCTGTTGATTGTCATGCCTCTTGTATACAAATGTTCTAGTTCATTTGTGACAGGAGCTAGTATTACATTCATTCCATATTTAGAGACGACAGATTATTTTGCCAAAGCCACAAGTAAGATTATATCAAGTTTAGCTTGAAATTTCCGAGGTAGGCAGATAATAGAGATGTATATTCCAAGTACCTTATGTTTTCCCTTTTTGGAACCTAGTGGGTTGGCTGTTTCAAATTCGTCGTTGTACAGTAGTAAGTCAATTGTCATGCTCTTGTCTAACACTTGATTATTTCTAGCTTTGTAATATAAGCCATCAAGGTAGGATTTTACCACTGAATCTTCACGCGAGGAGTCTTGTTTGTAGTCAATGATATTTGACATACATCCTGGCTGCTCTAAAAACAGTTTCAAGTTTGCTTCTATTGGAACATGGAAAGTCTCGTCTGAGTGTATTTGTTCTGTTCATGATGATTTTGTTTAAATTCTCCTTGTACACATGTCCCAACACTTTCTCCTCTGGTTTGATCAATGCACCAGCCTTGATGGCGAACTGAGTTTGTTGATATTCAGTTGAGGTTGAAAAGCTTGTATGGGATCTTTATGCATTCATTGTGGATTGAAAGGTCTCCACTTCATCTTTACAGGGAATGACATTCCTTGAAATATCTTCTAACAATGGCCAGCCACCTTCTCTATTAGTACAAACTACAGACCCAATTAATTCATGTGACAGAGAAAGGATCTTTTGAGCAGAGGAGGAAGGAATTGATGAGTCTTTTAAATTTGCAATGTAGACAGCAGTTGCATATTTAAGTTCATCTTCACTCTGGTCCTCCTCAAACATTTCTTCTGCACCACATCCGTAGGGTTGGATGTTTTCTGAGTAGGTGCAACATGTTTGGCAAAATTGTGGTGTGTGTCCTAGTGTGACCATGGCCTGTTCCACTCAAATTAGAGTGAGCAGATTCTAAATGTCTTTTATAAGTGTATCCACTATAGTAGATTACATCCTGACTGACTGCATATGATTTTTAGGTGTTCGGCTTTTCAGCCGAACAACATTTTTTGTTCCGTTGTTTTTTTTCTTCTCCTTCTTCTTCTCTACTCTTCTCTACATCGAAGTGCAAGTTAACAATTTCACACAACCTTGAAACTTCACACATATAAAGACCTTATCATGTAGATGAATCTAAGTTGTTACGTAACGTCATCAGGTATCAAATACAAGCCATTTAAGTTTTAAAATGACCATTTGCTATCGACTGTATATCAAAAAATACTAAAGCTATGATGTTCATAATCTGGGATCTGATAGATCAAGGCTTAGGCAACATTTGAAAGTTAACGTCAAAATCGTCTGACATTTGCTTCCGGTCGTACCGGAAGGTCAAGATTTAATTTTTTTTCTTCAAAATTCCCTTTTTTTGGGCCAAAATCCATTGACTTTACACACACCAGACACTCGTGGTTCTGGGGCCCATTGTTTACAAACCGCAGAGACTGAGATCGTTATCTACTGGAAAAGCTGGCGGGCTTCACGGGGACGTTCCGGTGTCACAGGCTAAAGCTCTTGCAGGATAAAATATATTTTATAGATGTGTGGTTGGGCGTTTAAGCCAATAACGGATGCGCTACAATATTTCTAAAACCATAGATCGTATTAACTTAATACTGCAGTGTCATTTTTGAACGAATGGAAGGGCTGTTGAAAAAGCCAATACCAGCTATTTCTTTGAAATGAGCAAGGCAACTTTTTTGAAAACAATCTTAAATCCCTTTTAAAAAGATCCCA
>CM055827.1:37819583-37861664 GCA_029582265.1 Zoroaster sp. YZ-2022
AGTCCTTTACGTTTTATTTTGTATGTAATTGTCCATTAAGACTTTTTATTATTATTAATTCATCTGTACCTCCTGTAACAATTTTTGTATAATATTGATATATTTTTATATTATATGAGGGCCCCAAATGATCAGCTGTGCTGGATGGGTTACCCTCGTTAAAGATGGTTTTAAATAAAAAATAAATAAAAAATGGAAATATGGGTTTATACGCGCGCACTTGTTACCTCTAAATTGATACATTTTCAGTGTGCGCGCGTGTGCACGCAGTGCCAACTCTCTAAATGAAACCAAGTCGCATGGACTTAGGATACAGCACAATGCGCAACACTAGTTATAGGCCTATAGGCACAATGTATGCAGGTTCAGGGGCCATTTATTCGCTAGTTCTCATAGCCGGTCTTTATATCACATATTAATACATCCCCACGTGATCGGGTTTTGACCAATCAGAATCTATAAACTGTCCAAGGTATTTATTAATATATGATAATCTCCTCAGTTGAAACTAGAAGAGAGGTTCAATTGTGGGTTCCCTAATCCATTTAAACCTTTTTAGGCTAATATATGGTGTGTGCTTAATTTTTGTTTAAAAACAATATTTGTATTGCTTTTTGTATTTGTATTTTGCTTTGGTACTTGTTCCAGGATCTACCGAGGTCTGGCTCATTAACTCTGTGGTGAGTTAATCTTTGTATTATCTCAGTATACATGTGCTGATGAGTTAATGTACAATGTCACCATTGATAATCACACAAACAGTTATATACAAAATGCTCCACATGCCTTTGCACCAAACAGGTAGATAATCACCTTCTAATCTTCACTCTCAATTACACCATAATACTGAGGTTGTATACTGGGTTCAGGAATGGTTAAAGATGCATGGAAGATCTTTGGCTGAGTTGACCCCAAAAATTGTATTCAATAATCAAATAGGTATTTTGACGGGGTGGAGAAAGTTACAAGTTCTTATTTGAGCCATCGCATGAAAAAAATTGCAAATGATAAGTTAAAGTGAATTAAAACGCCCAACATGAGTTATTGTGGGGATCCCGAAAATATATCACATGATCGATCCTTATGTGTTTTATAAGAACAGTTTAAAAAAATTATTTATGGTTCCTGACCATTAAAAATAAAAGTAAAATAATTTTTCATTAGAGAAGATGTGATAGTCTCCTAAAATTCATCCACTCGTAAAATCATATTATTTTATGTTTGGGGCCAAAGATTAGGACATGCAACTTCAAACATGTTTACAAATACATACCAAAGAGATCCCAGCACATAACCACATAAAACTCTATGGAAATGTGGTGAAACATGCTACAGAAACCACAAATTTAGAAAAGGGTGAAAGCTTGGGTAAAAGTACATTTAACCAAATCTCTTAATTTTAACCGATGGTTTATTCTCAAAATACCTCATCCTTCAAAGCAGTATGCAGGTACAATCGCACTGGGTGGGTTTTGACATGCTCAAAGTAGTCGCCCATACAAAATGGCTTGCGATTTATTTTGTGTGGCACCTCTTCTCCACTGAAGGTTGCTATGTCCGATGTCAAATCCCTTAGATACAGGTCAGTTGCCTTGTTCACACCATTTGGGAAGTACAGCTCACAAAACTGCTGAAGTACAGATTTTCTTGTGTCATCTTTCTGTATATCTAGGGTCATTGAACCACCCCCTTTTGCAGCTCCTACCAGCCTATATTTGTCTTTGTCGCTGTCTTTGTGCTTCCAACCTGTATGAATCCTCAATGACTCAATCTTTGTCTTCCCAAGGCGCTTGCATTTGACCGTGTTTCGGAGCTTCGCCACTACAGGTAGAAACCTTGTTTGATCTGCAGAGGTGAAACATTATATATACCTGCCTGAGTGTGGTCATGCATGAGTCATAACTTGTGGAATGTGGAGGAGTGGGGTTGCAGGCAACCTTGGCTATAGGTTAGGCCAGAGGTCATCTAGGGTGGTTCTAAGTGACCATGAGCATATCATTACCAAGGCATAACAGTCATGTTGGTGGTTAAGACAGTGGACCCTGTACTGGGCATTTTTGCTTTTATGATACAGCCATTCACTGTACACTGTGCACAAAAAGTTTCTTACACTACAGGTCACTCCAAATGAAGCGATCCAGCTGACCAATAGCGAATTTGCACTACTTGGAGTTACATTCTTCATTTAAGTTCTTATGTAAAATAATAATTATGTGCTCTTGTCCAAAGGGGACGAAACCTTTTTGTGTGCAGTGTATGCATCAATGGCATATCATCAGGCAGTGGTGGTGACCTGGTCAGTGGCTATTAGAGGCAAGAGCCAGACTATTTTAACATCAATTATCACTGCTGTGTCCTCTATCTATACTGCATCTCATTTATGTTTTCTTTAATTTGGCCACAAATTATTAATTAAAAAAAAAAATTATAATGTAGTAAATCACAATGAATTTGTTTATATGAATATTTCAGAATAGTACATATTACATTTTTGTGAAAAGTAAAAAAAACTAAAAGAGCCAAAATATTATTATTTCTTCATAGTTTTAGAGATCATGCAAGTTACTTATATGTATTGTGTCATTTTAAAGTAGAAAAAAAAATTACTTACTGTCAATTTTCTCCCTGCATTTTGCATTCAATCTTACTCTATCACCAACCTTGGTAACTCCAAGTAGTGCAAATTCGCTATCGGTCAGCTGGATCGCTTCATTTGGAGTGACCTGTAAGAGGTTGAAGTTTAAAAGAAAATTTCATTGAAACACAATTTACAACAGCATAATTAGTGTTGACTTTCCTTGTCAGTTTGCGGGTGTTTGAGCATGCTCATGACAACTTTGCCATGCTAATGCAAATTTCCATTTATTTTTTTATAACAATGTGTTGTTTCTGTCTTTACTGAGCTGTCTCCCAATTTGTGATTTTCAGTTGGGTGACTCTCTGTTTACAACTTTTGAATTTCTGGTTTTTTTGTAAGGGAGTTTTGTGGTTTTATTTTTGTTCTCTGCCATGAGTGGAACACTTCCCTTCATTGTTTAAAAGCATAATTAAGGCATTTGTTTCCAAAAACCTTTGGATCAGTCCAGAAGCATGTAGTATGAGAACATACATCTTCCAAAAAGTTTTCCTTAATGGACCCTTTAATACAAAATAAAAAATTATATCACATAATTCCAAAAGTACATTCACAATGGACTAGAGTAACACTATCAAGGCTACATGGTGCTTTAGTGTATTGTGTCCTACAAATCACTAGTAGCATTATCTCATATAAAATGCTGAAAATTAACATTTATCGATTTTTGAATCACCTTCTAGATCTGTGTGGCAATTAATATTTAAGCACAATACATATAGAGTATTGTAAAATCTACCTTACCTGGTTTGCCAGAAAGGAATCTATCAATTCCTCTAACCCCATTGATGTAAGAATATCTTCCATGATTTATTTCTGTAAGTGAGAAATGGTGACATTTACAGTGATAATAAGAACAAATATCAGTGGACATAATCTTAACATTTCTGTAGTATGTTTTTGTTTATGTCGGGCATTGAATCTTGAAGTGATGTGTTGATGTAGCATCATCTGCATACAAGACTTCACTGAAACACATCTTAAAACATCTCTCTGAATACTTCCTATAGGCTATGGGGCCTATGTCACCCTATCTGCAACTCCAAATGTAAATAAAGACTTTAATAGCACAATACCACCACAAACTATTTTGATTACCAAACTGCAGTGATTTTTATAACAACTTGTCAAGAACATGTACAGTTCCATTCACCGAGAAACGCTCCGATGTACAACTATAACCGGTAACCACAGCCAATGGCTGTAGCCCCATTAATGTTGCCTATGGATTACTGGTCAAACGATTACTGTACACTGTCATGACTGTGGGCCTATCAGCCTAACCTTAGAAATCACAATGTCATACTAATTAAAGAGCTGTCATACACTCATCCAGAGACGTCAGTCTTGCTCAGTAACATAATACTTTCATTTCCAGCCCAATTTATGAAATCAGAATCAGGTTTTCCATCTCCTAGTGGGGGCATGTTTTCAATTGCACTTTTGAATATCAAAAAGAGAAAAAAATGAGGATTAGAACTCACCTTTTAAGAACAGATGAATGCCTAACGTTGTAACACAGCATGGACTGTCACTGTGCATGCGCAAAACCTTCTCGGGAAATCCCCTCTAAATGCAACAGCTTCAACCAAGCCGGATAAAAAGGCGACGGCAAAGTAAAAAGGCGACGGACAAGCATTCTAAAAAGGCGACGGACAAGTAAAAAGGCGACGGCAAAGTAAAAAGGCGACGGACAAGCATTCTAAAAACACGACGGAGAGTGTCCTCTATGGAACACCATAATAACATGATTATACTAGTACAAGTAGTAGATTTTAGAGAGTAGGCCTAATTCATTTTATATGATTTATTTAGTTTAATTACTGCAGTCCAGTGAAACATACTTCTAATCTCAATACTAGCACAACAAAATTCTTACGAATTCACGCAATCCCGGACTCGCTCCCATGCAGCCTTCTTCTCCCTTTTTGTTATTGTTGTGCCCCTTAGAGGCGCCTCGATTATCCCCTTTTCTAATTCTAGATACGCCGAGCTACATCCATGTCACTGCTGAAGGGTGTCGCCTTTCTGTTTTTTGTCTGTTTTGTCACTCACGGCAGCGCACGGATATGGATACGAATAGCAGACGACATCCACTTTTTCACCTTTCGCTTACGCATGCGCATTTGGCATGACATTTCTTGCTTAACGTAGTAATAACAAATTTTGGCCGTGAAATACGTTTACCGTAAGCAAATATTTTCTGCTATAGTAAGCGGCGATTCTTCGCTTACGGTAACGCGTTCCATGAAATTGGCCCGTGTTGTACAGCGGCAGTGTGGCTTCAGGCCAGGGCCGGCCGGGCATGACAGGCCACCGCACCAAATGCGATGACAAACGGTGTGCACATGCGCGAGTCCCAGCGCTTAGAGTGTGCCCTCTACTGCTGAAATGCAGTCAAGCATACGTAATACATGAACAGTGTCGGTTAGGGTTTCGGCCAATGAAAATAGTTATTATAAATACAATTTAATGAATATTGATATAAATTTTACATTTATTTAAATATTAATACTCTATCGAATATGCTGATACCAGTTTAACCGTACTGACACAAACGGTGGGGACAAAACTGGCTCCCGCAAGTAGACGTGTGCAGTATTTTCACAAAATGTTGGCGAGGCATTGTGATGTATTTACGGATAGATCTATGTCCCCACAAACACAGTTAGTAAGTTATTCCATGACAAAATGAACTGTCAATGTAATGAGAAACGCCTGAAGAATGGATTAACACAAGAGGTGAGTGGGCAAACCCCGTAAATAGCTCGGTGTGATTTTTTGAAAACGGCTCCATTACTGCCCGAATTAAGCGGGCAAGCACATGACAATGTAATAATTGGGGCATCGTTCCGCCCACATGGGTGGGTTTGGGTCGGGATTTTCCATTTTTTTAAAGAATTACCTGCGTCATTTTGTTTCATCTGATCATGCCAAATACTATAATAGACTTGTGGTCATAGACATGGCGGTATGCAAATATTTAAAAATACACATGTAGCCCTAAAATAGGCGCAATGAGGCTTAACAAACATTTACACTGTAGCAGGTCAGATCATAGACTAGAGCAAGGGGTTAGATATACATGGAGGTGTACATTTACATGTACACCTCCATGTATTGTACATGTACATTGTACATATACATTGTACATGTAAAGAAATGACATTGTCATGATTGTGTTGTGCCTGTGACTATTTCACTGTTTTCAGAACATTTTAAAACAATCATTCATTACATCATGAAACTGGGTCACAATGATACAATGTTTTTACATACGACTAGACTTAGGCCTAGCTATTATCCTCCATTGTTGGACAGACTTTAAGATTCAGACTTTCGTTTGCGGGTCTTTTGCTGGGGACATGCACTTGATATGGCGGGATTGATGGTGAGCAGGTGTTCTTGCATCACACACGTCAGCTTGTGAAGGTCAGAGTTAAGCTTGGTGTTTCGTGCTCCGTCAAAACGCCTGTTCAGAATGTTAAAGACAGCGTGCTTGGACTCGCCCCCTTGTTCTCCCAGTAGCCCTAGGCCATGCTGGATTCTTCGGATGAATGGTAAAACATGAACTTCTAGGATGTGCATCTTTGGGGGGAAGCTTTTACCAGGGAAATTGGTGCGGTGAAAGTCCATAAAACGAGTGATGTCATCATCTACCCAAAAAATAGATGAGTCAATATTTGTTATCAAACTATCACACCAATGACCAATAAAATGTTATTAAGATCATTATGAATAATTTGTTATTTAGTTGTTAAATTTGAGATTTGTATAAAATTTAATTTGATGATATAACTTACCAAGTTTTTCAATTTCTGTGTCATTCGGGGTATTTGCAGTGTTGTACACATTGTGGCAGTTTGCAAACAGCGTGAAAAGCTTGGAGTATTTGTTTGCGATGCATTTGGCATCTTCCACTTTTGCTGGGGCCAGACGTTAAGTTTCCTCCACAATACTCTGTGTGACCTTGGTGATATTTATCTCCTGAATGAATGAAAGGTATAACAAAAATGTAATACAAATTTCACAGCTATAACTTTGTTGAAGTTCATGTAATGTTTCTACCTGGTACCCGTTTTCATGCATCATACCCAATATTTTAAGATATTAAGAAACTACGTCAGTCACCTTCAGACACTTGTGGACACGATTCCCGACAAAATGTATTGAGTAGTACGCTTTACGTCGAACTTTGATCTCCTGAAGACATTTGTCCAGGTTCAACAGCAGTGGGTTGTGATGATTAGGGAGCTTCTTCACTTTGGTGCTTCGTATTGCTTCCTGTTAAAAGTAAATGTTGATTATGATGACACATATTTCCATATCAAAAGACTATTTGTTAAAGATATGCTGAATAAGCTGAATTCAACTTAACCAATGTATGAGTTGTTCTAGTGCATTTATATCCAAAGTGACACTTGAAACCACTTCCTCAACATTGAGGACGATCAGAGCATACTGATCGATACGTCGAGTTGTACATCCAGTTCTTTTCAGAACTAATTACTACTCAATTGAGCATTTCACATGGTGTCACCGCAATTACTCTATTTTAACACTGATATTGTCATTTAGAAGTGTCACGAGTGCCAGTTGTTCTTGGAAGTCTTTCAGCTCGCATCTTATTTCTTTCACCCGATCTTCAGCCAAATGCACCTCAGCAAGCTTAGCCACATAAAGAGGGAAAGGCCCATTCTCGATACCAATGGCACCCTCTAGCGATTTTGCAAGAGATTCTACCTCACCAAGATGTTTGCACTCCATCATAGTGTAAAACTTGAACCAAAGTCCAAGGCTTATTTGCAGAGGGAGAGGGCAAACCTGAGACAATGAAACAACAGAATTGTAAATATTGATTACCTTTGAACACTTTGTGAATTTTGAACTTTTTATATTTTTCTTTCTAAAACAAATATTGGCAAATAAAAGTGTTTGGCTTATAAATCATTGCAGGGAATAAAGATTACTTACGCAATCAATTGGTATGTCAAAGAAAGGCCTGTCAATGACATTGTTGAAATTTTTGGCCTGGTTTAGTTTTCCTCCTGCTGCAAGAAATTGTGCATTGACCAGCTTTAGTGTCGTAGTCGTTCTGGATTCACATGGAGGGCGTTGTGCCTTTGGTATTATCATGTTTTTGTTGATGATGTTGCACCAAAGACATGAATGGCGACCTGCCAAAATATTGTATAGAAATTGGTTAGAATAAATATACAACATTTACATGAACTTCAGATGATTTTTTTTTAAATTTAATTTGCAGGATGAAACCGTCGGCTCAGTACTATAAGGCCGTTATCGGCATTTTGTTGCATGATGTTAAGCTATCTGAAAGTTGGCTTTTTACGAAATATTATCAATTTATCTATTCAAATTAATTAACTAATTAAAAAAGGAGCATAATTTTATATCACATAATCATTCCTGCAATAAGGTCGCTAATTTGACACCTTTATAGATAAAAGGTCGTTGCAGCGATACGGACCTTTTAACCGTAATAACAAGCCCGTTGTACAGTACTGACAAAAAGTCGTTCGCTTTATTGTGTACGCGATACGACTAACGTTACGTACACAAATCTCACCCGTATGAATGACTGATCTCGAACTATTCACAGAAGTGGAAACTTTTAGATCCATCCGCCTCTCATGATCACTATATAATAAAAAAAAAAAAAAAATCGTTTATACTTTGCAAAAAAAAATTGTCATGTTTTGTTTATTTTCAAATCCACATAAAACACTTAAAATCTTACTGGAAGTGAAATTGCGCACAAGTCATGTGGAATTAATTTGTGTCGCGGACTTAAAGCACACTGTTTTCCTATATGAAGCATTCAACATGGCACCCTCCATGAAGATGTGAAAACTGATGAGCGAAAGCGTTAATTGGCGGTATGAAACTTATTTTACTTAGAACTGTCACGTTTATTTATTTCATATTCAATACTCATTTAATCACGTAATCATTTTATTAGTTCACTATAGCTTACTCTTGTTGTCATAACAATATTTTTTGCACATTTACGTTTACTTTTAAACGACCAACCCCGACCTTGTTTGAACATCATTCATCAACAAATTTTCTGCTGTCAGATTGTGATTATAAATGCGTACACATGATTGATCTAGGTTAATGTCTGGATCTGAATTAGGAAAAAGTACCAACGTGTGCAAAGGCGATGACAGGCCTAATATTACTATTATTGTTGTCACTATTTTTTAGTAATATACGTTATCTAACGTTACTCTCTTCCATTTGACAAAATATTAAATTACATTTATCTGTTGAGCTGGCGCTTCAATGGATGGTACTAAGAAGCATTGCGGAGGGTGCAATGAGGACGATAGTGAAGATGAGCTTCCCCTTTAAATTTTGATAAACAATGTTAAGGTCAGTCCAACTGCTTCATTATTTTGGTACTACACCACTCTCCCCCGCTCCCATTATTTAAGTGTTTTTTTCTATTTTCCTTCTAGGTTACAGCTGTTGATGGTACTGTCGATGATGACTTGCCATTGTCTTGGATGGTGAACGGCAAGGATATTGAGGAAACTTGTATGGACATTTTAAATGACATAATTGGAGAGGCGAGGAATTTATATATAAAATGATAATCCAGTTTCCTTGCAAGGAAATGACATTTTCAATTTCAACACTTTTTTAATATGTTCATTCTCATGAACATATCATTATTTAGTTTTATTTACAGTTAGTTGTACTACCAAAACAGAATCAAATGTAACTGATCTCGTCCTTTGCTTACTCTGAAAGGATAATGAAGATCAACATCCTGTTCGAGACCAGCATGAAAGTTGAGGCCAACAGCAGATTCCTATCATGGACAATGCATTGGTAACTTTTGTTTGCCATGATTTTCTTTCTTCTCAATTTGCAGTAAATTCAAAATAATTTGTGTGGTCAATAGATATTGGGGCTAAACCTTTGCCTACCTGTGTGGAGTTTTTCTGCAATTTTAAATTTGTAAGGTAAAGTAATCCTATTGAGAATGAACTGTGCATGTGTTTCATGTTGGCCGAGTCATTTTGAACAAAACTATTTTATTATGTTTCTTTACATAATAAAAAAGGTGATATCCGCGTTAGGGTGACCGTTTTGCGGTGTTGATGATAATCCTGCCATTGACCCAGCTGCTGACCCAGCCATTGACCCAGATGCTGACCCAGCCATTCATCCTGCCATTGACCCAGCTGCTGACTTAGCCATTGATCCTGACGTTGACCCAGCTGCTGACTCGGCCATTGATCCTGCCATTGATCCTGCCATTGATCCTGCCATTGACCCTGCCATTGACCCAGCTGCTGACTCAAACATTGATCCTGCCATTGACCCAGCTGCTGACCCAGCCATTGATCCTGCCATTGATCATGCCATTGATCCCAGCCATTGATCCCAGCCATTGATCCTGCCATTGATCATGCCATTGATCCCAGCCATTGATCCTGCCATTGATCATGCCATTGACCCAGCTGCTGACCCAGACATTGATCCTGCCATTGACCCAGCTGCTGACTCAGACATTGATACTGCCATTGACCCAGCTGATGACTCAGACATTGAAAATGCCATTGACCCAGCTACTGACCCAGCCATTGATCCTGCCATTGACCCAGCTGCTGACTCAGACATTGATCCTGCTATTGACCCAGCTGCTGACCCAGCCATTGATCCTACCATTGATCCCAGCCATTGATCCTGCCATTGATCCTGCCATTGATCATGCCATTGATCCCAGCCATTGACCCAGCTGCTGACTCAGACATTGATCCTGCCATTGACCCAGCTGCTGACTCAGACATTGATACTGCCATTGACCCAGCTGATGACTCAGACATTGAAAATGCCATTGACCCAGCTGCTGACCCAGCCATTGATCCTGCCATTGACCCAGCTGCTGACTCAGACATTGATCCTGCTATTGACCCAGCTGCTGACCCAGCCATTTATCCTGCTATTGACCCAGCTTCTGACCCAGCCATTGATCCTGCTGGTGATGCTGGTGACAGTGATGTGGATGATGCAACTGACAGTGATGTGGATGATGCAACTGACAGTGATGTGGATGATGCAACTGACGGTGATGTGGATGATGCTGGTGACGGTGATTTGGATGATGCTGGTAACGGTGATTTGGATGATGCTGGTGACAGTGATGTGGATGATGCAACTGACAGTGATGACAGTTATATTCCCAACTCCAAAATTAACAGCAGTGCAGAAAGTGAGGTTTTCTTACCATTGCCAGGTAAGAATTATCATACATTTTTGTTTTGACATTCATCAGTGTGGATAGAATGTGGAATTAAGGTCCAACATATGAAATACTGATTTATAAACTGCCCCTAAAGAATTTTTTTTAAATTTCTGCTTGCATCGATTTTAGCATTGTTGAGTAAACAAGGCCATCACACGGGATATTTTTGTACATTTCGTCGCAGTGCTGACATACAGACGAATACGTAGAAACCGTAATTCGAGAAAATCGCAGTTGAAGCTAAACACATTTTTGGGTGTTGTATTCAACTGTACACATATAGACCTTAACTCTATATTGCATGCTGGAAGAAAATTGGTCTTCTACTTTTATTTACTTATTTGTTTTAACTCAAAAATAGTTTGTAAACTGTTTTTTTTCTTATCATAAAGTTATTCGTCAGTTTGTCGGACTTCACAATTCATCATGTGTTGTTATTCGTCACGAGATTCATGCTGTTCGTCCGTTTGTAAAATTACGGAATCGCGTGCGCCCTGATATTCGTCAGTTTGTCACACGTAGTTATGTGCATCATTGACGTTTACACTCTAAAAAAGAAGTGTAAAAACTTGCTGAGTAAATGTGTTGGGTACGAAAGTTGAGTACCTTCTTACTCAATGTTGGGTGAAGTGGCGATTTGGCCAGTACCCTTGAGAAGGTAATTTTTACCTTTTGAAGTTGCACAAAAAATATCGAAAGTGAAAGCAACTTATGTGTACAAAAACACATTTTCCTCGCTACTACTAGTACTAGGTCAAGTTTACCTAGCGAGCGCTACAAAATAGACGGACATGCTCTTTTTGGGGTTAAAATGTTGCATGCATATGGGTAAATGATGTGCACGTGAGAGCGCGTTGTCGTGTATTGTGTAGAAACGTTCTCGAACAACAATACAACATGGCGGATGCAGGAGTTGCGAACAAGTTGAGGCAGTGGGACTTGGAATCCCTGATTCCCCGGTTTGAGGGTAATTATTGTCATTTTAAGATATACTGAAAACAGCTGGTGTCCCTGTGAAAACGTGGGCATGGGTTTGGTTGGAAATAGAATGTTATGTTTTAAATATAATGTTTTGATTATTGTTGTAGCGTGAGAAATAGAACTTTTTCTGCTCAGACATTCAAATTTGAAAGGTGAGAAGTTTTAACCGCGTTTTTGAACCAAATGTATTTTTTTTTAAATAATGATTTTTATCGCAGACACACTTCAGAAAACTGGCCATAATTTATCTACCGATGATGTTATGCACTTAAATTTTGGTGTGTTGTCTTATTGGATGTTATTCTTAACATTCATTCACACTTCACAGAAATTGGTCATGTAAGAAGTTAATAATAATAATGTGGGTTATTGCAAAGTTGAAGTGATCTGGAACTGGTCAAAAAGTATATTTCCTTTATTAGATATTTAGGTGTTTCAGCAAGAAAAGTGCATGATAACTGTTGGACTCTAAATACACAAAGTCAAATGTTTTGTCTTCCAGCAGATCATTTTTTGTAGGAATTAAACTTCAAATCTTAATCTTTTTGAAAGGAGCTCTGGGATTAGTATACAAATATTGACTACTCACTCATAGCTCCTGTGGTGAGCCATCAGGGATTTGATTTTTCTCCGAGGCAAATCTAAGAGAAAATTAAATGATCCACGGATAACAGGGGAAGGGGGTGGGGGGGGGGGGCTAGTTTTACTTCACTACAAGATAAAGCTGTATTTGTTTCATAACACCTCTGTTAGGTTTTAAATATTTAATTGTTTTCATTCTTACCACTTAAGAAAGTGAATATCACTGAAACTAAATGGCAATTGCCTCAATTCATCTGTTTGTCTCATAGGCCTAAGAGAATTTCATATGGTATTTTATGTAAAATATTTCCACAACACTGGCACACAAAGCTTTTATATATGAATTTCAGGTAAAACTGTATTTTTTGTATTTATGGTCATTCACAGATAGAACAAGACTATGAAATTGTCTTTCCATCTAAACACCAACTCTTGTATCAAAAATGGCCAACAATGTCAGCATGCGTTGCAGCATATAACAACAGTACTGCTGTGGGATGGAAGAAGCGATTTGGAATTGAGGATATGGACGACAAGGATATTACAGAGGGTAAATATCTGACTGATTCGTCTCCAAGTGCATTGTGGCATTTAACATTGCCGTGTTTGATGACATGACAGTACAGGGATAGTAAAGTAGTGCCAACAAAGCCATTGTAGAGATGGAGGAATGCACTACTAAACTTTTAACAAATTACAATAAATGCAAATTGATGGCATTGTCCTCAATCATTTAAAGAGGCGAAATTTGTTCTTTTTAACTTTTGAATGCTCAGGGACTAATTACAAAGGGCTAAGCTCAGCCAATCAGATTACAAGCCAAAATGCCGTATACTCTGAATACTCTCTTGAAAATAATGCCTTGATCCTGGTCGTTTAGATTATTGGCTTGAGAAATGGTTCTGGCTTGAGAAATGGTTCTGGCACTTTAGTTCTTAATTCACAGCTGAGATATAACAAGAAAAATGGCCGGATCCAGCTGAGTTTTTATTATTGGTAGTGGACTGATATTGCATACAACTAGCTCTCACCCGGAATGTCTGAGCTTATCAATTTACCTAGGCCCATTAAACTGAATTTTGAGCACCGTCAGGCAATGACTGGTTTACCTCAAATATCTGTGATCAGCAAATCGATTGACTTATTAATGTCAGTATTTCATGTGTTTACCTTTAAAAGATGAACGGATGAACCTGAGCTTCTTCCTACTGCCTTTGCTCTTTGAAGGCCGCAAGTCTACAAAGGGAGGACGGGCATCATCCAAAGAATCGATGGATCTTTTCATTGACTACCAGAAGGTAATTACTATCCACGTGTATTTTGGGGATTTCCTCATAGGCTTACATAGGTGATACAATTTAAGCATGTTTTGGGCACCATTTGTGATTTTCTTCAGTTTTCTCATAAAATAAAAGTTAAACTTATTCATTAATAGTCCAAAAGTCCAGGATTTTTTGTTTTTGACAAGTTTGAATTATTTTCTTTTCATATTTTATTTAATTCTTTTCCCAAGGTCTGATATATTTTTGGTTATTTCATCCAAGAACCACGTTGAGAAAAAATATTTCCTCAGCTGTGAGAGGATTACCTATCTCAGTCATTGTTGCTCACTAGTTACTTTGTTTATTGTCCCATGTTATTCATAATCCTTGTGTGGCTTGTCCTGGACAGTGGGGCACTGTGTACATCCTGTGGTATGAGTGTGGCTTGGAAATGGGATTGAATTTTGTTTTAGCCACCGATCAGAGCACATAATGTAAAATGTTATTAAAAGAAACGTTTTTATCATCATGATGATGATAAAACGTTTCTTTTAATAACGTTTTTATAGCGCTTGCTGTGCACAGCAGCCATGTAGCCACTAAAGAAAAAAAAATGAAACCTCCACACGGCCGTTCCACAATAATAAAATGTGCGCGCCCTCAGTGTTCACGCTGCGTCCAATGTATTCTTATACAATAACGCGCGCGGAACTTTGGCTACTCTATGTTTACGCAAGGTAAAGGTCAAATTTACTATTTGCATATCTCGTTTTTCCTGAATTTTCATTGGTCGGACAAGTATTTTGAATAAAAACAATGGTAACTGTCATGAATATTGATTTATTTAACACTTTTATGGATCGCGGAGGTCAATCATGCCATGTGAGAGGGGTTGTGATACACGTGAACAGAGCAGCCTATGTTTGTCGTTTAGCGCAAGGATGGTATGTGATTGACGAGCTAAAAACATGCATTTTCATGAAATATTGAGTTTTCCTCCAAAAAATCGCAGGACATCAGTTGAGAAGAAGCATATTTCAAGACAATCAGGATGAAACAAGGTAAAAGACAGCGGGATGTTTTGTGATATTTCAGATTGTATCTTGCTATTTTTCAACGTGTGGAAATAATTATTTACATGTAATGTATGTTTGTACAGTACATTGGTATTGACGTTGTACTGTACATGTAGTCACTGGCGGGGGATTTACATGACAATCTTGAATGAAAAGCTCGCCTCATTAACTGTTTTAGATTATTATAATTTATTTACAATTACATTTCTTTAAAATTTGTATGTACTCCTAGGCCCTCTATTGTAAAAAGAAAAGAAAAAAAGGCACCATTAAGCTAGAAATTGAATAACGTTCCCGAACCTAGCTGTAGTGTTATACTAAGTTATATTAATTAATTCGTCGTAGCTCTCGTCTTGGTCACGTCCCTTCTCCCTTAATGGACCTAAGACTAAGAGCAACGACGGAATCATGCCAAAGAAAATGTTGATTTTTATTATTTCGTTTCAACATTTTAAAACTTAGTTTTTCCACATTTTAAATTTACTTAATTGCACCGTCATTGTCCACAACAAGTGGTCTTCCAAACTTGAGTGAATGTAAAATGTTGAAAAGAAAAAGAAAATCGAGAAGTATCCCGAACTATGAGCCGTCTGAACGTGGTTGCGATGACAGACATGATTTTTTATTTGGACATGTTGGATGCTAATTATTTTAATTCTTGTTCATCTTCTCCAAATAACACAGCCTTTTCTGCAACTGCAAGACAGATCAACAACCCAACCCTGTCAGTGGTTGAATAAGCTTATGACATGTGGAGGTGAGTGACTGCATCTACATTGTACATGTACACATGCAGGCTCCCTAAATTATACTTTCAATAACTTCAAAATTATTATCGTCATGCTGTTGAGTGCAGTATATGACCGCCACTTTTTCAATCTCTATATTAAAAAAATGCAGACTATAGACTTAGTCTTAACTGATGAGGTATTATACTTTGGTTTTTGGTATAAAGAGTAAAAAAGTGGCGGTCGGATATTGCACACATTCCAAAACATTTTCAAGAGAATTACAGGTGACCTGTGTTAAAAAAAAAAAACTTTTCTTGTCGTACACATATGCCATAGTGCATGATGATGGCTCCAAAATAAAGCCAGAACTTCCTTGCCCTAATAAATATTTGTGTTATTCTTCTTTTTTATTTCTTTTTCCACAGGTGATCACTTTTGCTTGTACTTCTGGAGTAGTTGACAAGTGGTGACGTCGCATTATTGTCATCAGACGCTGTAAGTCGTCCCGCATTCCCTGTACCACACGACCTGTCCTGTTGAATTCAGTGTGTATCAGCTCTCCCCCCTGCTCGTTTAGAAGGCCAAATCCAACACCAAACCTGGTCAGCTGTTCTACAGCGTGGTTCTCCAATAAGTGCATCTTGGGAGTGATGCTGGATTCAGGGAAACTGTCTCTGTAAGATGCCATGAAGATCTTGATACACGTATCTGCGATGAATAAAAAATGTCATTACTCTCGACAGGATTTTACTATCGGTACTTCACAACAAAAAAGAAAAGGAAGTGAATATTTACCAATGCGTTTGAAGTCTTCAGGTGATAAGGCCCTGGCGTGGTTTATCGCAAAGTTTGTGTCGGCAAATTTGAGGAAAATATCCTCAAATTTTGCCCCGATTTCAGCTGCTTCACGAATGAGTTCTTTGTGACGTTGCAGTGGAATATCATCGTATGACATATTCTGGATTATTCTGCGGGGTTCACACGTTGGGTCAGAGATGACTTGAATCTGTTGGGATAGCAGACGAAAGGTAACACTTTCTCAATCCATGTTATGCACATCAAGTACTTACAATTCTTACAATAGAAATGAGTACAAAACATGTATCAACATGTATGGTATGATAAACAGCAACATGGCATACTTTGGTAGTTTTTACCTGGCAACATTTGTGAACGTGGTTACCAACAAAAGCTTTTCCGTGGTAAGCTCGCCGTTCAACATGGTGCTTCTTCAATACCACATCAAGGCTTCCAGCAACTCGACCGGCACCAATCGGTAGATCAGATTGGTTAGCAAGGAATATATGGTTATGTGCTTATGTACTTCGCGTAAATAAGGATTTCTCGCTTACACAGCTAGCGCAGAAATTCGGCGCTAGCTATTTAAGCCCGAATCCTCGCTTATGGGATCCATGAAATGAATTATGCGCTCACCGACCTCGTAAGCGCAGAATTTGTTCTGGTAAGCAGAGCCACTTATGCCATTATATTATGCAGATCACCAGAGTAAGATATTTATTTATTGCTCCATTACACATGTAGTTCAACTTACATGGTCAATTGCAATGTCAATAATTGGCTTAGCTATGATGCTATGAGAGACATCCTTGAGCCATCTGCTACATATGCCGTGTGTGATTCAACAATTGACTGCAGGGTGCGTGGGGTGGCTGTTGCCCTCTCAGTGATGCGGAGTTTCATATTGTCCTTGGATGTTGTGCAATACAGACAGCAATATCGTGCTAAATGAAGAAAACATAAACAGAACATTTACAGATGTTGTAAATGTATGGTGAAAGGGACATCATGTAGTCACATGTAAATAGTAGATGTATTTGTATATAATTTATTTTTCTAACATAAACAATGTATATATTGTAAAAGCAAATGTATAAATTAACTTGTCATACATTTGTATAATAATAATAATAATAATGTATAGATTTATATAGCGCACGTATCCACCAACTAAGTGGCGCTCAAGGCGCATTATATTATTATCCCTGCTCATAAGGCTCATAAGGCTCATAAATCATTCCTGAAACCATCTCAGCTCCCTGGGGAGTATACAGCTCAATTGCTGCCATTTCTAGCGCATATAGAGCAAACCATCTCTGCCTTCACAGGTACCCATTTAACCCCTGGGTGGAGAGAAGCAATTATGGTTAAGTGTCTTGCTCAAGGACACAGGTGTCACGGCCGGGGCTCGAACCCACACTCTGCTGCTGGCAACACCAGCTGCATATACCGTACATCTTGGTTAACAGCTCATAGTCTCCAAAAAGGAAAAGTCTCAGTGTTTTGTCCCTGTAAAAAGATAAAACAGAATAAACAAAACATTCAATATAACTCTAAAATGAGTGCACATTTATGATATGTGTGTTATATATTTTTTAAATCAAGTATTTACCTCCACTTTTGGCCAGCAAGTTGTGATACTTGGTCCATGATGGGTGGCAAAACTGTCTGAAGGTTCACAATTGAATCGTTGGCTTCGAAACAAGCGAACACAACAGTGTTTTGCAATGAATTTGGATGACGAGTATTCACTAGTTGGAAGGACATTTTGAAGGATTTTCCACCCTTGTCTCCTCCAATTTTGATCCACACTTCCTCCTTTGGGATCACACCGTCATGCCAGGTCAGAGAGCCATACCTGTAAACAAAATATTGATGGAGGGTGTGGTAGATTACAAAGTATTTCATGTACAGTACAATGCATTATACATACATGTACAATGTACATTACATGGTACTAAAAACTTACAAGTCATGTCTGTCCAGATAGTCCAGGATCATTGAGGGTAGATTCTTGACAGTCACATAGGGTACTTCTCGTGACTCCACACCATTATGTCCATAGGCTTTATCTGAATTGAAGATGAGTGGAACATGACTTCCCGTGAGGTTGTCATTAAGGAGCACATTTTGTCGCTTTCGCATAGCTCTCTCTGATGAAAATGTAACCCCAATGCTGCCAAGATACCTGTAAATTAAGATAACACCTTGGCATGATACATTGTTTCTGCATTAGCCCTAACTCCCTAGACAACAAAGCCAGTTGGAGGATTTTGAAGGATTTTTATTGTTTTAGTACAATGCCTAGGGAGTTAGGGTTAGTGTTTAAATTGCACAGTAGTGCATCTTTGATGTACAGTGTATACAGTAAACAGGACATGTAGGTCTACATGTACAGTATATAAAGTTTTCTACAAGTTTCTTTTAGGGGCCATGCACAATTATCAACATTTTCACGAGCGTACAAACCGTACGCTGTGGGGAGGGGGTCTGCAGTCTGTACAATTTTTTTTGTACGATTTTAGGGGGGGGGGATGCTGAAAATTTTTACTCTTTGTACGCTTGTGTAATGTGAAAATGTTGATAATTGTCTATGGCCCCTTACAAACCTCTTAATCTTTCGGAGTTGTTCCCATGCTAATTAGCAGTCTCTCATCATGGCAATTGAAGCATCTGGGTCATTGATTCCATCAGTTGTTGATAATCTGCTTGTGGATGAGGCTTTTTGGGAAGAGCTTGTTGAAATTTTCTGCACAAATGTCGGCTGTAAATATATGATGTTAAAAAAGTTAACGAAATATTCGTACACCCCAATGAACAAATCTCAACATTGCCTCGGTTTATGTGGAAGATTAAGGAGCATCATTGATTAGAAACTGGTGTACAACGTAGCATAAATATTTATTGATTTAAAATATTTTATTTTACTATTGTTCAGTTTGTTTTTAAGTGTGTGGGGGTGTTTGTGGTTTTGTTTTTACATAAAGCAATATTTATTTGTTTTAAGTTATCATTTAAGTAGCTGAATCCTATCCAGTAAATTTATTGCCTGTGTTTTACAATTGTTTTTAAATGTAGACATACTGTTGGCTGTTCTGATTATTTCAGTTTGTGAAAACAGGAAAGCAGCATGGTACACCTATCCCAAAATATATTATTTACATGGGTACGTGCACATGATTGTACATGTACATGTGGAAGACAAATCGGCTTATGCACCACTTAAAATCAAGATTAATTTAAATAAAAATAAGCTAATAAAAGCAGATTATTTTTACAAATACTTACCCGGCCTGGTGTTTTCAAACGCATATCTTTTCCTTTCTGTGCACTATAAGCTTTAACCAAGTCCAGCGATCACTGACTTCTTCGATTTCTGCCGGGATAGGTTTGCCTCTGCTATGTTCTACTGCAACTTGCTTGATAAGTTTTGCTGCTTTTGTGATCTCTTCTCTACATTATTGGTGCTTGTCTCGGAATATGTCGGGATGGAATTTGGTGTTTGTGTACACAGGTCACAGCTGCATGGTGGTGTTATGTCCTTAACTGGACAAACATGGTCGACCATTTTTGTTAATTTACCTATTGTGCCACATATTGTGCAAACCGTTGTTAAGTTGCTAAGCTGAAGCCTCAGAATTCTGGGTGATGATGTGACGTTGTCATGACTCACATTTACTTGACATACGGGGCAGGGAACAGTGCTACTGGATCTAAAATAAAACCACTGCTCAAGACATGAGGAACAGTAGTTGTGTTCGCAGGGAGTTTGTACTGATGGGGAGCTTAGGATGCACTGGCATATTGCACAAATGAAAATAGTCTCCACCGCCTTCTCTGTGCCAAGAATGTCAAGATTTGGGGGAACTGTATACGTATTATCATTAGGTGCAAACTTGAACGAATAACCTCTCTCGCAGTTGTGGCTGTTCGGGTTGAGTTGGTCCACATTGGGAAGACCCTTACCAGTTCGCTTTCTCTTTGCGGGGCGACCTCCTTTGAGTGTTTTCTGTACAGTTCACATGGTGGTATATTCCAGTTCTTGAATGTTTTTGCCAGTCGGTATTGTTTTGTGTAGCACATGAATGTTCAAATTCCCTAGTTTGTTGTTTACAATGTGTCAAATTTCGCACACACCTCCAGCATAATTTATTTGGATGCCTTGTTGAATCATCTAGCCAGATGTTTATTCTATACAGTTTGTCTAATTCTTTTCTATACTGTGCACAGTCCACTGCTACATATGAATTATTTGTATTTAACTTTGTGCACACACGGCACAACTTATCAAGTGCTGATTGATGAAACTGTAGTTGATTCATAACAGTAAATATGTGTGTAAACTTGCCATTGTATTAATAATAAAGTATTTACCATGAATCAGTAAATCACTGTTGTTGAAGAGCCTGTTTGTTCAAACGATGTGACGAACGTATACAGCATGTACATACACTGCCATGTACGACAAATAGCAAAACATTGTAAACATTTTGTATCTCGCGCCAAGTGTATGTTTACATGTATGTACGTGTACGCTGTATACGGTTCGCACATCCGTGAATGTGTCTGTACATTTTAATAGGGGTTTTACGGGAGTTTTTGTGTCGGCGTGACAAAACACGGATTTTAAAACCGACCTCTTGTAAATATGCCCGCTGTCTTTTTTTTTTCATCCGGGTTTTTGATAAAACAAGACCCATCTTTTCAAGAAATTAGCTTCATTTTATTGGGAAAACCCAGAGTTTTTATTTGGAGATAGTTTAGAATCGCTAATTTCTCACATATCGTCGGGAATTCACGTCCGTTAAATGATGTTAAAATAATAATATTTCATATTATCCCCAACACATATTTTACTGAACAACCCCAAGTGAACAAATAAAAGTGTTTATGATTAATTATGATTGTTTCACTCAATAATATAATGATATATTATCGAAAATTCAAGGTTAGAAACGTTTCTTTTCAACGTTAACGTTGAATATCCGCCATGTTGGATACGGGCTATTGTTTCATTACTGGAGGAAACGTTCGTTTGTTACAATATCTTTTTACGCGCTGTAGTAATGAGCGTGGAACGGCCGTGTCCAATTCAAAACGAGCCTGTTTCTTCTGGTTACACTCACATTAGGTAAAACTTGTAGCTTTGCATGGTGAGGATGATAAGTAAGACTAATTGCGGTGACACCATGTGGAATCTCAATTGAGTAGTAATTAGTTCTGAAAAGAACTGGAGGTACAGCTCGACGTTTCGATCAGTATGCTCTGATCGTCCTCAGGAGAATGCCGGACTCTGGAAAATGCTGCTGCTTAAGTAGACTGCTGGAGGACCATCCCCTGAATGGATGCTGGAGGATTAGTTCGTTGAGGCGCGCAGGCGGGAACTGTTGAGACTAGGATCCTAGGGGTTGCGGGAGAGGAGTGTGTGCTCACTGAACTGAATCAGTTGTTGACAAGCACAGGGGGATGGAGGGTGGTTGACTTAGGATATAGGAGATCCCTCAGTCTGGGGTGGGTTATGGACTTAGGATATAGGAGATCGCTCAGTCTAGGATCCTAGGGGTTGCGGGAGAGGAGTGTGTGCTCACTGAACTGACTGACTGACGCAACCCCTGTTGCGTAGCGTTTTATCCTGCAAACGACCATGTTCCCTTTTTACCACCACAAAGAGTAAAATTTTACGCAACAATGGGTATTTTTTTCTTAGAGTGTATTTAGCGGCTTTTCCATTTTTAATAGATTCCATCGTGTTGCAACATCACTGATTCCTTCATGATTCTTGCTATTGTTTTAATGGGAAGTGAAAACAACATAATGTGGGGAAAATGCATATTCTTATTTTCGGCATGTTTCCGAATGCTAATTGCCGGATCATTATAAAACTACAAAATAAAACGTTTCTTTTACTTTGAGAAAAACCTGTGATTGATTTGTTGGTAAAACACTATCTTACACACATGCTTCGTTGTACTATACCACACAAGTATTAACAAAAACAACTCTTTTTGCTGTGTAATAGATTCATCAATTCAATTTAATCTTGCAAAATTCAAACATACACGAGAAAAAAAAAATGCAATAATTTGCACTGTTCTCCATGGGAATATGTGACCCGCTCCGTCGAAATGAGACTTGTCCCCGGACGGAGGTTTCCGTGTAATTCGACTCTGAACTTGTGCTCGCCAAAAAAAAAAATGGAAAAACATTGCATATCGATTTCTAGGTTTTTATATTTTTAGTTTGATAAAATCTCGAACAATCTTATGGTGGTCTTACCTTTTCATAAAAATATTAATAAATCCATAAAAAAGGACGATTTCTGGACAATGTCTGTATCATGTTTGTCTTTCATGTGGCTTCCGTTAAATCCAAACAGGTCAAAATATCCTTGTTTTCGAGACAGCAACACGAGTAGTTCCGTTAACGTTAAACGTACGTGTTTGGTATCAAAAGAAAGGTCATGACCTCAACTGCGCACTTTTGTGGCAAGGACTAAGCAGTATGTCAAAATATCCTTGTTTTCGAGACAGCAACACGAGTAGTTCCGTTAACGTTAAACGTACGTGTTTGGTATCAAAAGAAAGGTCATGACCTCAACTGCGCACTTTTGTGGCAATGACTAAGCAGTATGGAGCTCTAATAGTAGTTTTAAGCCGCAAAATAAATTGTTAGCCAACGAGCCGAATCATCGGCAAGGTAGAAGAAATACAGCTCTTTGATTGGACAACAGTAAGCAACCAGTTGTCTGAGCATGCGCAGTTTACCAGAAAATGAATGACGTCACCCTTAATGGCGTACGATCTTTCGGCCAACTCCAGGCCCAGCTTAGCCGGTTATACAGACCCGAGTCTAGGCCTGGGCCCCGCCGCTCCGTAAGCTGGCTAGCTGCATACACCTAGCCTAGTGCATGCACTGTGCAGTTCGCGTGTACACGCTGGTTCTTCTGCCTTCGTGACTTTGCAAAGCTTGTCAGTTTGATACGAAGTCATATTGAGCAAAAAGAAGAAAAAAAATTCGCCTTTTTAAATTCGAGTTGTTGTTACCTACAATACCTGTTGTGATTTTGGAATTATCTGTTGTGATTTTGGAGTGTTTTTCGAGTTTTACTGTTCCGATTTCTAGGCTATTAGTGCAAGTACAAAAAAATACATTGATTCAGGTTTATTAAAAGCAAGCAAATGTTATGTTACATAAATACAAGATCATCATAATTACAAGGTTTTAAATGCAAGGGGAACTGTTTGTCAAAAAAAAAATTTAAGTGATAATGTGGTGATGCTTCCATTTTTTTTCTCACTTAAATACGTTTGTTCAGGAGAAAAAGATATGATACTCTTGGGGATCTTTCATACTTCGATGGATTTGAGTGAGATGATCCACCTTAAGGGCGCAGACAGACCGGAGCAGAAAGAGCGAACAAGATCAAGAAGTATACACACCGTCAGAGCCAAGAGAGTTTGCAGAAAGACCTTCCGTTATCTTCATTCGTGAGTACATAATGAATTTAATTAAATTTTTACAATGAGACAGAACAGGCTACAGACTATGATGTCATAGAATATGAAGTCGAACACCTGTAAGGGCAATGACAACCCATTTCTGACTCTACAACTAGGCCTGAAGCGTCCCGTGTGCAGCAGGCAGGAGATCTATCAAGTTTTTTGCATAGTCGGTGAACTATAATGGCTGTGTAGGAAAATCAGAACAAAGTTCAAAGCCAAAACCCAAGTTGCCCACAAAGATGGAGTCCTTTTGGGAACTATACAAAACAGTGCTTGCCTTATAAAACGTTAGGGTGATAATGCACACATGCTCTAATATTTTGGTTAAATCTGCAAGCAACAAGCAAAAAATGATTCATATTTTTTTTTATCTTTCATTCTTTTGCATTAGCAATAACAAGATGGTTTCAGTGCAGCGATGGTACAGGGAACATGGGTTAACTCCACGCCGGAAAAAGTCAGGTGGCCGTATAGAGAGTGGAAGAGTACTGACGTATGATGATACTACAAGGATTTTTCAGTTCATCCAGAATTTTGCGGAGGAGCATGCGCTTGTTCTTCCCGGTCGTGTACCTGGCTTCAAGCGATCCGATATTCGTTTGTTGCCATCTACCAACTCTAAGGCCAGCATATGGAGGGACTACTACAAGCCAGCTATGGAAACAACAGGTAAATATTGTTAAAGCAGACACATTAAAAGTTTTTGTACAAATGGGTCATTCCGTGTCAAATCTACAACAAAACAATTGTCAACAACATTTCCAAAATCTTTCCTGGTGACTCACCAGATTCGGCTGAAAATGTTTAAAACATATCCTTCGAACTTACGCAATCAAAATTTGAGCAAATGTTGTTTTTGTAATAACATAGGCACAACTTTCCTATCCTAAAGGGTCTATAACTTGTTGCCACTGCACGATGGGAGAATTTGTGGCACAGATCATGTGCACGTACATGGCTCGACGAACCTGCATCCAATATTAAATTTTACTACTGTGTTTATTGAGGCAAAAAATATGACTTACAGATAATTTCTTTTTAAGTTCAAGAATTTTGTATCACCCCCCTCTCACACTTGCATATCCACTGTAAAGAAGACTGCAGTTAAATTACATTTATTATAAATTATTTTATTTTTAGTATGATATTCTACAAAGTAAAATGAGGCCTTTATTCTTTTGTAGGCTTCAGAGCAGCTGCACTGAGCACCTTCAAGAAGCTATGGAGACAACTTTGTCCACAAATCGTGTGTTGCAGACCGATGACCGACCTCTGCTGGGAGTGCCAAAAGAACAACAATCTCATCAACAGGACCGTCAACTGTGATGAAGAGAACAAAACCGCTACATTGCAGAGGCAGCAGGCTCACCTTCTACATGTTAAAGAAGAGCGGGCCATGTACAAGAAGCAGGTTGCTGATGCCAAACTCGTCGTCGCTAATGGCAACATGAAACTGGGCCGAAACAACCCTTGTTCTAAACATGGTGTTATGCATTATTCTTTTGATTTTGCTCAACAGGTTCACTATCCTTCAAATCCCCTCCAGCCCGGGCCAATGTATTTCATGACACCAAGAAAATGCGGCATCTTCGGTGTTTGCTGTGAGGGAATTCCCCGACAAGTCAACTACCTCATCGATGAAGGGATGACATCAACAAAGGGAGCAACGCTGTTATCAGCTACCTGCATCACTTCTTCGAAACATACGGACTTGGAGAAGAAGGTTTGAGTCTGCACTGCGACAACTGCTCAGGACAAAACAAAAATAGGTACAAGATGTTTGTAAACTTAAAATTGATAAAAAATCTGCTAATTTTTTTATTACAGCACTGTGTAAACTGAAGTAAACTGACATGTACAATGTAGTTTGAATAATTTTCAAATTGTTTCTCTTGTAGATACATGCTTTTCTACCTCATCTGGAGAACTCTACATGGACTTCACAAGGACATCTCACTCAACTTCATGGTGGCTGGCCACACTAAATTCAGCCCAGATTGGTGTTTTGGCCTACTGAAACAGAAGTACCGCCGCACCCCAGTGTCATCCCTAGAAGATATAGCTCGCTTGACCATACAGAGTACAGCATCCGGTTTGAACCTGGCCCAACTTGTTGGTAGCGAGTCACAGGAAGTTTTCGTCCCTTCATACAACTGGCAAACTTTCCTGGGGGAGTACTTCAAGCCACTCATTGCAATCAAGAGTCTGCAGCACTTCCGGTTAGTTTTTTGCATTGTTTGTTTTTTCCCTATACTTTACTGTCAGGAAAAAGCTGCACAATGACACACAAAAATGATGTTTATATTGCATCTTTCTTGTTTTTAGCCCCCCCCCCCAAAAAAAAATAATAATAAATAAAAAAGCTTTTTAAATAAACTTAAAAATAAAAATAACAACTACTGTTTCATTCTTCATTCACAATAACTTTGGAAATTGCAAACTTATCAATATCATTGACACAAGCAGGCTGTTGCAAAGCAGTTTAACTGTTTTGAACATTCATTCTTACATGTAGATTTTCATCTGAGGAACCTGGTGTGGTGTACGCGTCAAGAAACCCGTTACAGCCTCCTTCGTACGCCAGATACGTTTCCACCAGCGGACCTTCCCGTGCAGACTGAACCACCCGGACTTGACGCAAAAAGACAATGGTATTTATATGACAAGATCAGAGAATTCTGCAGTGAGGGGGGAGCAGATATAACTTGTCCTAGGCCCATCATCCCCAAGCCCAATAACCGTGTTGCTGAGAACGTCGACGCCCCACTGCAGAAGATTCCAAGACGCGATTAGGTCAATTTGTACTATGCAATCAGTTAAAGCAAGAAATTAATTAAATCTTAAATTTCAAAAAAATTAGCCAAAGTATTTTAATCCTTAATCTTAATTCTTAAGTAAAACTCCTCCTGACTGTTAAGCCGGTTCATACTTGACACATTTTTTAATACATGCTGATTTTAAAATACACGCTGTTTTATCACCGAGTCAAAGAAAAGTTGCTCTGCGTTTGCATTTACTTTTGATTAAAATTTGAGCCGGCTTTATGTGTGCACTGGGCTGCACACCCAGTCATTTTAAGTACATGTGCAGAGATGATACTAAAGCCAGACTATGAAATGCCCTATCCCTGCACCTTTATCTGAAGTCAACCGTTAGTTAGTCTTTGTACATGTACTTTTTTTTTTTTTTTCAACTTAGGTGTATTATTTTACTTAAATTTTGATGTTTTTAGGTAAATGTTTGTGATGAATAAATTTTTCAACCCAAGTTTTAAACTTCTTGTTTAAATTATTTCAGTGTTTTAATAATTAATCTCTAATCAGTCTTGATCTTTTAAACTCTTGTCAAACATTAAAATCCTACCAATGTTACTCCTTTACACAAACTAGTACAAGTCAACAAAATTCTTCCACATAATCTTGCCTTGAGCTATTCCTAGAGTCAGAAACTTGGTCGCCACGAAACAATGGGGCCGGAAGGGAATTTTCCCATCACTTTTTGTCTCTGGTATTTTTCGTTCGAGGTTTTTCGCCCTTCCTTGGTGTAGCTCGTAGATTAGTTTCAATCCGGGGTGGGAGAAACTAGTTTTGTAAAAATTTAAAAGCAAAAATTTCTGCCATGGAGTACCAGCCATGGCTCGAACTGACCCTGTGTTTATTTGTCTCAATTATTTTTTAGTGGATCATTTAGTAAAGCAAGCCTGAGTATATTTGTTGCCATTTTAAATTGTAGCCTACATGTATGTAATAAAGTGCTTGATCTGTATGTTGTACAAAAGTTAAACAAATTATTTATTATTGCTTATCAGTTACAGTTTTTATGTAAATAAATTTATCAGAATAAATTTTATGTAAATTGAATGAAAAGAACATAAATTGTGTTGATGTTTCTTTCCCTTCTTAAATTTATTTCGGACAAAAATAATTAAAATTTTCCTGGGTAAGGAAAGATTGCATATAAAACAATAGGGTAAAGAATATTGATTGGGGGGGGGGGTCAGTAAAGACCACAGTTTGAAAAATTTTACAACTCAGTTAAGATTCAAGGAATGTATAGCCGGTATGATATTCGACCCTTGAAAAAAAGTAGGATTTTTCAAAAGTGGGGGGAAATTCTGGACCCAAATTTAGCAAGTTTGGCCAAAACGCGCTACACTGAAACAAGGACCTCGGAATGTTTTTACTGGATTGTTTATGTCTCTGGTGAATGTGATCTTAAATTTATTTATTTTATATATATATATATTTTTTTTTTATTTTTTTTTTTTGGGGGGGGGGGATTTTCACGAAAGCAAGAGAAACGGAAATCCGTTTGAAGTCGGCAGAATATCATACCTGGTTATAGTTTTTTTCTATTAAATAAGGGCAGGATGCTTTGTTGAGGACCATAAAGCCGGGTCCAACATGCTACTTGGCCAAGTCATTCGTCTGTGTGTCTGGGCAGAAAAATAAGGCCCGAAAGACGATCTAGGTTTACTAAGCAAAATTAAGTCTATCGAATAGTTGATTCAAATACTCATTTTAACTGAATCACTACGGCCATGGCTCTAACATTACTGGCGGGGTAAAAATAGGATGGTAGGCCTACGTACCAATCGAGCCATACACCATGCGAAACATGCACACGTCAGTGGGATCGAGTTGGTTACAATATTAATGCATTCGAATCACCGTTTTGTAGTATTTCAAAGTCGTAATAATTGGCCTTATTGTCATAAAGTCTGAATATCTGTTGACTTGAAATCATGATTTTGTTGAACAATACAATTTAAAGGTAAATCATGTTTTTAAAAGTTACGAACTTGTGAAATATTTACGACGGAAGCCTTCCGAAAAATCAGTCCAATCACAGAGAAAAATCTGTTTTCATTTCTCCATGGTACAATACACGGACGGACGGTCGAGTTTGAGAGTGCACAATGTATGTACAGTAAAATCGTCCCGCAACACAGACATCTTACGCCGCGACTCCACACGTACACACAGCAGGCGGAATGAAGACGCGGGCCGGTGTGGACAGCCGGTGTTTGGTACAAGGGCTGATTAATTATTCATGAGTTGTACATCGAACGATAGCTCGCGCGCTTGCTCTGTGTGTGGACCAAGTTTAATGTTGATTTTCTCCGAAGCGCGAAATTCAAAAAACGAAACAGGCCGCAAAGTGATGGTTGTCTTCATCGCTCGATAATTCCGGAATGGAATAAGCTACGGAAATAACATTTGTATCATTGGAAAGCCCGTGAGTTACTTGTTAACCTAGTATACATATCTATGAATGTCAGATCTGGGGGAAAGGTCTCATTTCGACGGAGCGGGTCACATATAAACAAGTGATCAAGTCTGCTGCCACAACGAGCGCGCGCTATCGTAACGTATCCGATATGTACTGTGTATATGTCACGTCTACGTTTTTTTTAAATAATGCATGCATGATATACATACGGCGCGTGTACACGTGTGTTAGGCTTATAAAGTGCGCCATCATTGTTTGTGATTGTTTAGTTTAATTTACTGCATCGCAAAAAGAAAACAGATTGTCGTATCGCTGGCCTGGGGCCAATTTCATGGAACGCGTTACCGTAAGCGAAGAATCGCCGCTTACTATAGCAGAAAATATTTGCTTATGGTAAACGTATTTCACGGCCAAAAAAATGTATTGCTACATGTACGTTAACCCATTAGCAAAAAATGCAGTTCTGCATGTATATTGTACTACGGTCATACTCACTGAAGCAAATTTAAAAAAAAACATTGAAAACCACTCTCAACAAACAACTCTGTACACTGGTTTTTCTGTAAATATTCTTGTGTTACATGTTGTGTTTATTTCGTAGGCCATACAACACTTTTTCGAACTGAGCAATTTTTTTTTCAATATGACCTCTCATAATTGACCTTTGACCTCTTGAATTTGCAACAATGTACAAAATAACAGAAATGCCCCAAAATCTGCATGCTGGTGCAATTTACTATGTATTCAGCAGTTATGTGTGTATTTATGATGAACAACTTTATCCTGAAAAAATAATCAATTATTTTTACTTCTTAGGGTTGACCTTTGACCTCGAAAAGGTGACAAATACTGAAAACCACAATTTCTCTCTAAAAATATGCCTGATTTGGCATAAAAACATTTCTTGCATAATTTATCATGTGTCTCAGTGTCTCTCATCAAAAACAATAATTGTAATAAATAATATAATTCATTAGGCTCGGTTGCAATTTATAAAGTTGACCTTTGACCTGGAAATAAATGGAATTGTACGGACATTGTTAAAATTTTGCTCGTTTTTTATAAAAATCGCCTACGAATTCCTACTTGTATTTGAAACATTCATATACACATAAATGTGTTTAGTATTGTAGCCAAGTGTTCTGCTTATTCAAAAGGAATAAATGTTTATACAAATATGGCATCCAGTTGGTGAACATTGACCTTTTTGAAATGATGAAAACAGTTATGAAACATTTGTATTTACATGTACAAGCAATACCATATGACTCACTAAACACTTTTGTACATACTATTGTGGTGTACTCTTATTTGTTACATGTAGGCAATAAAACATTTCGTCACCAGACCTGTTCACTATGACCTCTCATAATTGACCTGTGACCTTTTGAAATCGTAAAAGGTAAATAATAACTATTTACATTTGTCTAAAATGGGCATGTTGGTGTGATTTGCTAATTGTTAGCAGTTACATGTATGAACATTGTATACATGTACTTTATGAAGAATAACTTTATATGTTAGAAATACACAAAATAATTCCATATTTTCACCCCTTGAGTCGACCTTTGACCTAACAAAAATACTGCAAATTATGGGTTTAGGCTACAAATTAGCTACATGTAGACTCCACACATTTATTTCTCTTGAAATATTAGAAGTATTTGAAGCGCACATACATGTATATTGTAATACCCATGAAAGTATAAATTTTTAGGTGTCTTTAGCTCTATTCACACGACCAAAAAACAAACCTAGATTCCTTGAGACAAATTTTACGAGCGTGTATTGTTTATCTTATTATCTCACGCTTGACTGCTTTTGCAACCTTTTACACGACACGATGTATATTCGACCAACGTTCAATGAGATGCAAGGACTGTTTTTTTTTTCGTCGTGTGAAAAGGGATTTATCCACATTGATTACAATTGGTATGGAATAGGGCTACAGTACATGTAATAATATTTACAAGCAATATTGGATTCACTGTTCAGCATGCCACTCAGTAAAGCAACGTATTCTGCACAAGTTCACTGAACATGAAGAGCAGCCAAATGTTGTCTGGACTGATAGATTGCTTTGTGTCATCCTGCCATATTGTTTGCAGCACACACAGACTCGCTTTCGATCTCCAAACTGAACGAGAGAGTGGCCAGGGTAAGCATCGTTTGACAGTGTATGTGTTATTGGCGGTTTGACAAGTCCCCCTGACGTTCTCTTGCGCGATGTGAAGCCATCCACCAACTGGTGAACTATTGCTGTCTTGAAGGCCTTCATTGACTAGCTCCGCTTTTGTTTTTTATGTGGTCTTGTCGATAATTCCCATAGGATATAGGCATTCACAAGTGCCTGGTTGAACAATCCCCAAAACAAGTATTTCCACCAGCGTCTCCCTGTGCGCCCTACTTTATAGTATGCTCGATACTGATCACAGTGATCGACTCCACCCATATACTTATTGTAGCTGGTGATGACGGAAGGAATTGTGATCATTTCTTCCTGACGAAATTTTGTGCGGGCCCTCAAGACATCTGCACCATCATTGTTTGTAGCAATAACATAGACATTTCTCTTGTCTTTCCAGTTTGTGACTATCACTTGTGAGTTATCTTTCTGCCATTTGGTACTTTCGTATTTGTGTGTATATACAATAGTAGGTGAAGAAAGTGGGACACACATGGTAAAAAATGAATAACTGTCAGGAATAATGCAGACACTTTTATTTCAATGTTTATCCCTCAAGCAAGCTACTTTAAAGGGGTAAAGATAGTTCGTTGTGAGGAAGTCCACTTTTTTAGCATTCAAACTTATGTAGTTGCATCTCTAACGTATGTAACATAGTGTCTTTCAGGTGTATGGTATCACACAAAGGGTAAGTTTCCTTTGACTTTGTATCATGTAGGTACATGTCTCACTATGAGCATTCAAGGTACAAACAAGAACAATATTCTGATGTTTTTTTCAGTTTGAGTTACATGAGTGAGTAAAAAGGACACCGTTACATACGTTTACCACCATATTATAAATAACAAAAGTTTTTATCCAGATAGTTTTACAAGAGCAATCTTCTATATTTTAAAGGGAAAGTTTGTTTATGACAATCACAATGTTTAATGACTGTTATCCAAATCCAATTTTGATCCAAAAATGTTGTTAATCCTTTTATTTAACGTTTGTAACAAGGACACCGAACCGGAAAACAACAATGAAATTATCTAATCCAAGGCATTTTTTTCATTTTACTATTCAATCTTATTCAGTTCAACGGTACAATCCAGCATTGGCAGTCATCATACAGGACAAAGTTGATGATAAATATATTAAATAATATCGTGGCTTTATGTATCAACAAACACCAAAGCCCGATGGCCAAACATCACGATGTAATTTAGCGTCGTTAATAACGTTAAGGTTAAGCCTCGTTTACGTACGTAACACAGCTTACCCGAATGGACGACAACAATGTCACAACCTTTATCTTCATTGCGCAATCTGATTATTATACGGCCTATACTGTATGGCACATGCTGAATACATCTACATGAACACCCATGGCACTGACATACCCTTTTCCTCCATTGAAGCCAGTAATTGTCTCTGGAGTCTTCTGTTAAGGCCACGGAGTTCCTGTAATTCCTCCTGCATCTGTTTCTTCTCCAGATCCCATTCCTGATTTGTGGGTGCAGAATCCATCGATCTCTTGGAGAGTTTTTCTTTAATAATCTCCCTAAGATTATCCTGTTTGGAGGCCGTAATATTAGAGGTCTGTGCTTTCTGAAAAACAAAGGTGCATGTACTGTATTAATATTATACATGTAAATTATGCTGTCTGCATCTGTTTACCTAGGGGTCAGTTGACCTCGTAATGCACAGTTTCCTTTATTCTACCAACCATCACACTCATAAACTTCATGCTTTTTACTGTGAAAGCCAGCTAATCGCCTAGAAATTTATTATACACTACAAGCAATATTAAGAACAAGGGAAATTTACAGTTTCGCATTGAAAAATGTGTTTTTCAAGTGCTTCTTGAATTGAGACAGAGACATACCAATTCTGATGCCAAGTGGGATTTCACAGCTAGGGGTCGAAATAAGGAGGGCCAGCTGGATAGATTTCCAGCTGGCCTGGAGACAAATCTACTGGGCCTGATTTATTAATTAATGTCACGTTAATACTAATGTTTTCATTGGATGCAAAAGACAGCTGTCATAAATCTCACACTGCGTGCGAGCCTACAACTGGACGGCACACTTCTGGAAACAGTACAAAACAATTAATATTTTCGATTCAGTAGATTATGGGTAAATTCTAAGTGATTATTGCAAAACAATCACTTTGTTGCCATTCTTTCGATAAGTGCTTAGAATTTACGAGAATCAAGTTTGAATTGATTTGGATTCATGCTAAAATTCTAGCCTTGATAGCAACAAAACTAACATTAATAATAGTAATAACAATTAAAATGTAGGCTTATAATACATGTACATACCCGCTGCTTTGCAATATTGTTCAGTCCTATATCTTCATCACTTTCTTCGTCACTGACACATGCACTCGTATCCAAAACTTTGCTAATCTTGACTCGGGTTGCTCGTATCTTCTCATCAAGTTCAATTTCGTTACCTGTAAGGCAAAACAAAACAATATTTTGCCTAAGAACGTGCTCAGTTTCTGGATTTCTGATCAATATTTGAATGGCCATGCAGAATAAAGCTTCTTAATTACTGATGATGATTGACACGATTTCAGAGATTTCTTCATTTGCCGCACTTGACAGTTAGTTAGGCATGTTAGGCTTATGACATTTGAATTTTTCAACTTTTTTGACTTTTTATACTGCACTTTAAAAATATTTTTTTAAATCTTAATCTGATTGGGATGCAGCAATAGGCCTACACCCAATTAATTTGTTCCCACCACTAAATATTGATACCTGGGTACAAAACTACCCGGCTCGATACCCGAAATTCCCAATTTATCACATCCCAATTTATCCCAATCAAAACCCGTCATAACTATAGCTAGTGTGTGTAATTATCGTAGTAGGCCTATAATTTTTCTGATAGGTCTACTAGCAAGTGACTATAGGGCCCTAATTACAATTACGTGAAATATTAGGCCATCTATAGGCCTCTAAAGGTAAAGTTAGGCCTAATTTTACAAATGTGTCAATAACCTTTTAGTTAGGTTTAAGCCCCAGAAAACATTGTAAAGTAGGCCAACCACTCGAAATTAAACAAACAAACCTTTTAAAATAAAATATAGATAATATCTGTAGGCTAAGTAACTATCATTACCACACCAGGCTATAACGTTAGGATTTTAGGAAGTAGCTAGGCCTAACGTTAGGGTTAGCCTAATTTGAAAAAACAAAAACAAATAATAAATAAAAAGCACCACTGGACATGCTGGAGTGGAAGAACTGGGCCTACGTATTCTTTATTTATAAAACTATATTTAATGAATTATTAATTCATTTACCATTTCTCTGTCATTGATATTTTCGAGAAACTTCGATTGAGGCTGGACTTGCCTGTGTTGCAAGTAGTCTGGTTCCCAGACCCAAGAACCTCTGACGATTCTAACAAGTGTTGCCAGGGAATCTTTAGTCAGGGAACCAGACTATGTTGCAAGTTGCGGTTGTTCTATCCATCGCACTTACCCAAGTTTCACCTCTGACAAGGAATAGTTCAAAATTCATGCAACTTTTATTCTGTACAAATTTCGGGCTGTTTGTACTTCAGAAATGTCCAAAGTTCAAAGTACTTAAGTTCATAAACGGATTTTGTTCATTTGAATGTTTGTAAAATGTTTCCACTGACCATAACAGTAATCATTCCCCTGTGGTATCCAGTTTCAACTTTCATGACTTTGTCTTTGTGCGGCGTGCCCGGCCGGCCGCCGGCTGGCGCGGCAGCGGCGTATGTTAAAAGATGAGCGACAACCCATCGGCATCGGGTGACGTTTTCTGCTGAGTGCTGGTTCTTTTAAGTTTCATCATTACCAAAATGAGTGGTGGTGGTCGAAAAAGGAAATACAAATGTTATATCGAGCCGAATTCATCAGAAGAAGAGCAGGAAATCAACGTGCCACGCACCACTTTGTACGAAGCTGTTTAAGGGACATGGTGAATTTTATTTTCAATTTTCTCAACCCGTACGTACGCCTTACTAACCCGTATGTACGCCCTTACTATAACGCTGCGTGCGCCTTATGTAACCGTGCGTGCGCCTTACTAACCCGTGCGTCGCCTTACTAAGCTCGTGCGTGCGCGCTTGGCGTAACCGATGCGTGCGCCTTGGTAACCGTGCGTGCGCGCCTTACTAACCGTCGTGCGGCCTTACTAACCGTGCGTGCGCCTTACTCTTTAACCCGTGCGTGCGCCTTACTAACCACGTGCGACGGCGTATCGTAACCGTGATGCGCTTACTAACCCGTGCGTGCGCTTAGTAACCCGTGCGTGCGCCTTACTAACCGTCGTGCGCCCTGCGTAACCCGTCGTGCGCCTTGCTAACCCGATGCGTGCGCCTTGTAACCCGTGCGTGCGGCACTAACCCGTGCGATGCGCGCCTTGGTAGCCGTGCGTAGTGCCTTACTAACCCGTGCGTGCGCCTTACTAGCCGTGCGTGCGCTTATAACTCGATGCGTGCGCCTTACTAACCCGTCGTGCGCGCTTAGTAACCCGTGCGTGCGCCTTGGTAACCCGTGCGTCATGCTAACCGTGCGCGTGTATGTGGCCGTCGTCGCCTTACTACTTTCCGATGCGTGCGCCTTGGTAACCCGTGCGTGCGCCTTACTAACGCGTCGTGCGCCTTATGTAACCGATGTATGCGCCTTACTAACCCGTGCGTCGCCTTATGTAACCCGTCGTGCGGCCTTACTAACTTTCCGTGCGTCGCCTTAGCAACCCGTGCGTGCGCCTTACCGATACGTCGCCTTATGTAACCCGTGCGTCGCCTTATGTAACCGTCGTCGTCGCCTTAGTAGCGTGCCGTATGTACGCCTTACTAACCCGTGCGTCGCCTTACTAACCGATCGTGACGCCCTTTGTGGCCCAAAATGCAACTTGGTCAATGAGGAACAGATGATTTGCTTAGTACGTCTTTTCGCACAATATCTGCCAGACCAGGGACTGTTGTCTTCCCCAGCATTCACCAGGTATCGTATACCACCTTTGTCAAAATCATCACCATCACCTTCATAATAATGTAGTCATAATTATCATCAATATCATCATTATCATTATTCACTACCATCTCCGCCACATCAGTATCAGTCATCATGGACATCCCCATCCTCATCTCCTTTATCTTTGTACAATATACACCTACACTGTTTCAATAATATTATTGTGTATAGCCTTGTTTTTTTGGAACTTACTTTCATAGTTTATGTTGTACGGGAATCTTATAATAATTAAAGAACTAAAACTATTATTATGAAAGTCATGTCAATTTTATCGTGAATGGGAAAGGCAACAGCCAGTCACAGCGGTTATGTATGACTTTGCAGATTTTTATTATACATCTTTGCAGGGCTACATAATGAATCGAGACCGCTTGGTGGAGATGTATTTCAAATGCGGACTTAGTCATAGAGAAATACTGTGTGTTTTAGCCACAAAGCACGACATGACACTGAGCTTGCGGCATCTCAAAAGAATATTAAAAGATAGTCATCTCTACCGCAGGAAACACATCAGCAACATCGAGGACGTAATTAGATTCATTCAGGATCAATTAGACAAGTCAGGACAGATGCATGGCTACAGATGGATGCATTTTAAGTGCATACAAAATGGTCTAACTGTTTCCCAGGACGCAGTGCGACTTTTACTTCAAATACTGGATCCTGCAGGTGTTGCCACGGCTGTTTCAGCCGCGTAAGAAGGCGTCCTCTTTTGGCCTAAAGGCGCCAGGCTGCACAAAGCCTAACCACAGCGCGTCTATGACGTCATTCATTAAGAATGCGTCTTCAACCGTTGACCGGGTGACCTTCCGTCCTTCTTAATTCCGATCGGCTAGTAAATATTTTTTGGCAGTTCAATCTTTGAATATCATGAATATTCATTTCAGGTCACTTAGAACAGGAGATTTTATGCAAATTTTGTTTACATCGGGCTAGGCAGCCGGAAAATGGTCACGTGACACTTCGGCGAATGGAAAGAAGAACGTTCCCGAAATCGCTCTTGTTTTGAGCCCTGTTTTTATAAAATCTGCACCATAGAATTTCCTGAAACTTGGATGGTAATAAAAACAAGTCATCAAGAGCCACTTAAGCCACAAGGTAAGTCTGGGCCAAGGGGTTTTCAGTTTAAAACGGAGAGTTGAAAATGACTCTGATGCAGACATGTCTCAAGAACACGAGGCATTTTGTACACAAACTCCGTAGACAGTGCTTACACGTGTAAATGTGCATGTGTCTCATGCGAATTTGTAAACACATGTTTTGTTCACGTTACACACGTACTGTTTGTGTATTATATAAAATTGTTGCTGGGGAAACTAGTCTTTGGTGGCATGTTTTCTATCTGTGTTTGACATTTTTTGGGAAAAATTACTTTTTGGGGGAGGAAAATACCCTTTCCTATTTTACGCTACCTCCATGGTCTCCATTTCCTTCCTCCATATGGTTGAATCTCCATTAACGTTAATGGTTAAACGTCGTTAGGTTATGTCAGAGAAGTGGACTAACGTTAAAGCAGTGAACATCCTATATATATATTACGTTTAATCAAGTGGGAGGTGTGACTTAAATTCGAACCTTTATTTTTGTATCAAGTACTAGGCCTACAACTTACAAGTAATATTTACATGAATTTATTCACAAATTATTTACAGAATTATGTCAGAAACTAGGGCCCAAGTTAATAATTACTGCGCAATTAATAATTACTTTAAGCTGTTCACAAATTCACAAATTATTTACACAATTTATGTTCAAAATTATTTACAAGTTGTTTAGATAGGTATGTACAATCAACATTTACTTGGATTTATTTACATAATAACATACAAAGTATTTACAGAATTATGCACAGAATTATTTACAAATTGCAATCAATTTTGTCAACTCACGAGTCACATGGTGCTTTCCTCATTACCTAGGCAAAGGACCAGTCAGCATTTTTTCTTAAAAACTAAATCCAGTTTGCAAGTTAAATTTGAAAAGCTTTCCTATAAAAAAATCAAAGATAGACCTAGTGAAAAAGCTTGCGGACTTGTATACAAACATTCTCAGAGCAAACCCTTCACTCGTACATGACCATGTGCGCAGTACGATGAGTAATTTAAAAATCAACATGAAGTTTGATCAACATGAAGTTTAAAATGACGAAGAAATTAAAATACACGGTAACGTTAGACTTTACTTTCCTTTATAGCGGTTAAAAACTTCTGCCCACACCTCGCCTCGTGAATTTAAATCATCAAACATTTTTTACTTAAGTTGAGTGTTTGTCATTACATTGCTCGTGCATAATTTATAACTATTTCATCGTTCTTGTGTCTAGATACTGATGATCATGGATCGGAGTGGAATTAAATAGATGCACAATGGACTGATTTGTTCCCTCAAAAAGATGATTTACTTGAAAGGTTTGTAGAACCACCTCCATAGAAAAAATAATAAAGCAAGTTCAGACAAGGAACCATAGTCAACAAGTGGTCGATGGCTGTGCACGCTCATTAACAATCTAGTGCAAACAAGGCTGTGTCAGTTTAATAACCACAAAGCTTATTCTAACCAGTAAAGCAACCATGGTTAGTACGTTGGTTAGTCGACGCTTGTTTGTCAGAACTTTTGCTCATTATTGAAGTAGCCTCAGTGTTCTCCAACATGTAGACAATACTTTGTGCACCACCACGCTTTCTGTGGCACCCGCCAAGCTTTAGAAATTTCTGCCAAGTTTTAATATTCTGCCGCCATGTTTAAATTGTTTAAAACTCTAGTGTATATTTACAACAGATAGAATTCAGAAACAAGAACAACCAATTTGTGCTCGCATTAGACCCCCATTTCGCATTAGTCCTACTCCCAGCACTAACCTTTATTTTCAAAGTTGGAGAACACTTGATGAATGATTAGGTTTGATCGTTTTGTTTTACATTATCTTTTATTTCATTTCAGAGTGAACTTCGGGAAAGTGGTAGTTAGATGGCAACACATTACGCTCATCATCTTCGAAGGTCATCCTTCATACCGCTCACAGCCCTACCAGCTCGATTAAACTCTGTGAACAGAGTTCCCTCCTTGCTCATTCAGTAGACCAAAACCTATACCGAAGTTGCGTGGTTGCTCTACAGCATGATCCTCAAGGAGATGGAGCTTGGGAGTGATGTTGGCCTAAGAAATGAATCCCGATAGAGCTGGAGAAATTCTCTGATGCAAATATCTGAAGAAGAATTCCCGTAATGATTGTCATTGAGTGGTAATACATCAATGCTATAATATGCTGACTACAATAAGCTGAGCTACACATCATAGAAGTAAATGGAAAGAATTTTACCTGTTCGCTGAATGTCGTTTGGCCCCAAGGATTTGCATGGTTGATTTCTGTGTGCACATCTGCAAATTTAAGGAAGACCTGCTTGAGATATGTCCTATCTCTGCAGCTCTTCTTCTGATTTGCAAAATAAACGTATATAAAATGTTTAAAATGTTATTAATTATTTTTCAATTTATTTATAAAAGTAATATGAAAAAAAAATTATTGCAAGTTATGAGGTATTTATTTATTTATTTATCTTTAAATTTGTATGATATTAAGACAAACCCATGTATGATAGTATCTTTGTACTTGTACTGAGATATGTTTTTACCACAATTTATTACTATTGATATTAATACTTAATAACTTATTTAACTTACCCTTCCTCCTGTGTGCAGTACTGTAGCTTTGCCTTGCTGACTGAGTTTCATCCAAGTCCACTTATCCGTGGCCTTCTGAATTGCTTGTGGAATGGGTTTATCGGTGGATGCTGTGATGCATACTCCTGTAGAAGTTTTGCAGCTTCTGCAACATCATCCTTTGTTGGGACGATTTCAACAATTGTACATTTCTGTTTTTTGGGGGGCAAATTGTCCAATTGTGCACAGGAGTGATGGGTCAGATTTACTAGTTTGCCTATTGTACTACATGTATAGCAAACAACATCCAAGTTTTTCAACTGAACTTACAAAAGTCTTGGACTTTCTGTGACATTGTTGAATGTGACAACTTGTTGACAACTTGTTGGCAACTTGGGCACTTGACTGAAGAGTTTTCCATGAATTTGAAATAATCAGACAAGCATGATGAACAAAAATAATGTTCACATGGGTTTGAACTGATGGTAATGAGATGATACATTGGCACAGTGTACATGTAAACATGGAGTGTTCATCCTTTGTACTAGAAAGTCAAGATGTGAGAAACATCAGTTGATTCTTGTGTCAAGAAATGTGCAAAAATATTATGATCGGTGATTCTGAATGGCAGACTGTACTACTTGACACATGCTCTCCCAGAGAGCATTTTGTTTTACAATTTGCTCTAAGTTGAGACTGCTCCTTGAACAATGTACAAACTTTACATTCGCTGGTTCTGGTGTGTGGAGGCCAATTATTATCTGTAGAATCTGTTGAAGTACATGTATATTGGCGAGTTCCAACTGTAGATGTCTGACCTTTCTTGCACAGTTATTGCAGATGCAGGGGGGATGTTGCTGCTGAATGTCAGCCCAAGTGTTGATATTAAAAATCAAGCTGATTTCTTTCCTACAATCACAGCAGTGCAAAAACTTAATGTTTTTCATCATTTTTTTTCTGCAATCTGTTTCCACAACATCGACAAAGTTTACTCAGTGCATTCACGTGAAAATCAAGCTCATTTTTCCAAATCGGGTTCCAATTGTAACCACAGAAATGCCAAAAATCACTCACCACTGACATGTTGGAAGCAGTGGAGAGTCTGTACATAATAATATTGTACACTTTTTAACTTTTAAATACGCGCGCTTTGTGTGTGTGTGACGTAACAATGTCAATGCATTGTACACACGTAATAACTTCACGCGTATGTGCACTGTGTGTCGTCGCGATGCGACGCCTCGTAGGTTAAAAAAAAATCAGCAGATTTGGTGTAAAAATAGACTGCTTTAATGACGTGGCCCAGTTTGAATTTTATATTTATCTGTTAGATATGCCATTAAACTACTATTTTCTGAGTGGAAATTTATTTCCTATCGGTAGTATTTAAAAAAATAATTTGTGTGTATGTTGTGATTCAACGATGTGTAAAATAAAACGTGAGATGTAATCAACGGATAAATCGTCTTTTCTCATTTTTATTTCGTCTCCTGAAACCATTTGATAACAAATAATTGTAAGGAATACTGTTCAAAGTAAGCTTTTAATTTAAAGGGTCCATTTTATGCACAGTATTATTGCAAAAGGAGAAAAGGGGCCGTCATTGGATTTCTCGGTTTCGCGTTGTGTGGCGGCCGCCATTTTAAATCCCTCAGTGCATTATTGGAGTAAACAAATTTCCAACATACGTTTGTTCAAAGTTATTTATGCATGGGCTATGCAACTGAAACAGCCGTGGCTTTTTTCAATCAGGCGGAACAGCAATGATTCCTTTGCAGACGAGAAAAGCTTCATGGTCGGACAGAGCATTGCTAATCAGCGTCGGAAATACAGAGGAGTTGGGCCCAACTATATCTGGCATGTAGATTCATACGATAAATTGAAACCATATGGCATATGTGTTAATGGCTGCATAGATGGATTTTCGAGGCAGATAATTTGGTTAGAAGCCGGTACTACCAGCAGTGACTCCAAAGTCATCGCAGGATACATGATAAATGCCGTAGTGGAACTCGGTGGTTGCCCACGGCGAATGCGCGCAGATAGGGGCACGGAAAACGTCGTCTTAAAAGCCATGCAAACCTTCTTAAGGTATGTAGCCACTATTCACTTCGGCATACCAACTTAAAAGGCCTATGAAGTGCATTTTAAA
>CM055827.1:37862164-37887064 GCA_029582265.1 Zoroaster sp. YZ-2022
ACCCACGAGCACCCCAGGTCAAACCGATAAAATCATCACCTTGGGGAAGTTAAGTGTGCTTTCTGTCCGGGGGTAAAGTTATGCTAAAATGTTTGAATTTTGGATTTGTAATCAGTGATTGTGTTCTCCTTATTATTCCGTGACATTACAAAATGCCAAAATATTTGAACATAAATAGCTGCTGCTATACTCCTCCCTACCCTATCAGTCACTCCCTCTCCTTATTCCTGTATAGGTTCAATTTTGGATAATTCAAAATTGATAACACTATTAACAATTAACTCGACCCCCTCCAATTTGATTTCAGGACCCGCCCTTGACCTTCATACAATGCATGATAAGTTTAGAGTCTTGTGTCTGATCTGTATCGGTAATATCGCTACCCTACCTCGTGGACTCCATGGCTGAGCTAACAGTGTTGAACAGTGGTCTCCAGATATTTTTTTTCACAGTCACAATCAACACACGTATGATGACAAAGCATTCATTTGTGTAGAAGAATGTTGCTAAGCAACAGGTAAATGTTATTACTCGACCTGTCTGAATACTTACTTATTAATTAATGGCTATGGAGGTTAGGCCACTAACGCTTCAAACCCTTTTTTGTAATTGTTGTATTATTTTAAAGTAAAAGTGAGCAATGGCCCTTCCCTGATGGGTGTCTATGGGGCGAAGTAAGGTCGGCAACATTATTTTAATGTCAGGGAAATCCAAACCAGTGAGCCAAGTTACGAACACAAAAAAATAACAATAATACATAGGACAGTATGAGGTGTGTAGTAGGAGATAATTGTTGTGTTTGGATGGGAATGCGTGATACCGTGCATCCTGTTCCGTTGTAGTAATGCGATTGGAATCGCTTAAGCAGCGGCCGCGTCAAAACAATTCCGTGCGTCATCCAGAAATCGATTACAATGAATTATATACCCAAGCTTCAGTGTACAACATTGTGGGAATAAACTCTCGATAGTGATAGGTATCATCAGACTTATACACTGTCCCAATCACTGGTCTATTAATTTCCATAGCGTTTGCTCGTCCATTCTAGAGAAATGGAATGCAAATTCCTTTGTGCAATTCAGTGTTCTGCCGTATGTTTAATTTACTGATATGACACCTTGTGTGGACAATTTGTACATTAGAATTGATCCTTCAGTTTGAGAACTAAAAAAAAATGTTACTCGATCCTGATTTCAGATGTCAAGTATTTTGATCACTTAACTTTGAACCTTAAGGTTAGGTTTTCTTTTTTCTTTTTTTAAAGTGACTTGTGACTTGGACTCGTACTCGACCTTCGTGACTCGTGATTCGGACATGACTGGGACTCAACACTGGGGACTCGGACTCGGACTCGAGGTTTGATTACTCGAATACAAGTCTGGTTTATAATCCTGTTATTGTATTCAATCAAAACAAACTACAACTGAAATGATTTGTAAAAGTGTGTACTTTTTGATGGCGAAGTCTCATTTTATGTTATTTCTCAATTTAATTGAAATATATTTTAAAAAGGCTTAAATAAACTTGGACATAGTCTAAACAAATAGAAAAGACAAGTAAATAAAATCAATGTTATAGCATCGTTAACATATTTTTACTAATTGAACGTAGCCACGTAGCCACACCTATGTTGTAATACACAAACTTACCTCGTGCCTATAGGTGGACGGTTAAAAAAAGAGACAAGGACACTCTGTAATTCTCCATGAAAACATGCTTTAAATTATGTATCATAATGCATCACAGAGCAGACCGGGTCGTTAAATTACTTATGTTTTGTTTTTTGTTTGTTTCTTCTTTCAACATATTGGTCTGCCGGCACTGTCTTTGTCAATATTATTTTAAACGGAAAGTTTTTGGGTCATTATTTTTCAACAAGATGAATTTTGTGTGAATTCTTGGAGCTTGAACTTCGCTCACTGGTTTGGATCCACCCGTGCTTCGCCCCTTAGACACCCACTAGAGAAGGGGCTTTGCTCGCTCTTTACTCCAGAAATATTCAAAAACGAACCCCTATAACTTCGCTCGCTGGTTTGGATCCACCCCCTCTCTTCGCCCCTTAGACACCCACTAGGGAAGGGGCTTTGCTCGCTCTTTACTCCAGAAATATTCAAAAACGAACCCCTATAAAATCCTGATGATAAATCCATAGCTGTACCATACGCTGAACAGCTCACGTTTTGAGAGCTCATCGGTGATGTACTCATTAATAAAATAAACCAATTAATGAAACATTTAACACAAAAAGAGGTTTTAATGCATTAGTATCCTAACCTTGGTCCATGTTTGAAATAGAAAATTCTCCATAGCCATGAATGAATAAGTTAGTATTCAGACAGGCTGAATAATAATATTTACCCGTTGCAATAGCAACATTCTTTCTACGCCAATGACTGCTTTGTCTCATTCTAGTGTTGCGCTAAACAATTCATTGTTTCTTGCAAAGGTTGGCCTTGCAAAATAAGCTAAGTTTGTTTGTCTTTTTCTCATATAGTTTATGTTATGTTTAGAGCGATCGGGTAATTATGTTAATTGCAACGAAGTCAGCTAAACAAAATTAATCTAAACAAAAATATAGATTCGCTGTTAGAAATAATTACTATTATGCCATGAAGAGTAAATAATAAGACACTTTGTATCCACTGCTTTTTATGTTAAATAAATAAAAAATAATTTCACATTCGTTTTGTTGTAATGAATTTGACTTTAAATGTGACTTTTCTATTGTATTTATCTGACCAAGGCGTACAAATGAGGGTTGGTTCAAAGATTCCCAAAACCCACTATGACTGCCCCTAAACGTCTCTAACGCCTCTCTCTCCCACACCACCCCTTATCAAAGATTTAGGATGAAAAAACTAAGAAATATATACTGAAGACAATTTGGAATATTTACCTTTGTGGAGGGAAAGTTTTAAAATTGAAGGATTTATTTTGGGAAAATGGGAGTCATTGTGAAATGGCTGGTAATTGTGAGGGAACTATTTGGAATTTTGAAAATCGTAATTTTTTTTTTCATCTTTGACAGAATGGTTGTCCTAAAACATTTTTTAAACTTAATATACGGACCGTTTAATAATTTGTTGTTATCAGGTGATTCGTATGGATATGCATTAAGTAACCCTCGTGACTTCCATTTGCCCAATTACCGCTTTACACACAATTATTGTTGGCCCCATAGCTTCATATAATACGGCAAACGTGGTGTATGTTTCCAGAGTCATGATTAATAATAATTCGTCGTCCCTCGTACGTACACGTACTCTATATATATATTAATAAGCATGCCGTAGACTTCCGCTGGCACATCCGATATACACACCATCGAGTAAAATCGACAACAGACATGGTCAAGTTTAGGCTAGGTGTGTCAGTTATATTTGTGCGTTCAGTATTTGCATGCATACCTGGGTGGGGGTTATCCCCTTCAACACCGCTTATAACAACATTTTATTTACTATTTTCTTTTGTCCTTTTTAATTTTTTTCAATAAAATTAACAAAATCGGCAGAACCATTCAGGGGTGCAACCCCGAACCACCCCGCCCCCCCCCCCGTGGCTACGCCACTGCATATATACAGCCACGTGCGATAATAATGCCATGCATCTTACCACTGACCTGAGATACATTTATAATAGTGCCTTACGTGTATTGACATGTTGTGCACCGTCAATAACGGTAACAATTCTGTTGAGTATTTGCTTCATAATCATTTTAATGTATAAATACTTATAACTGATGTGTGCGGTTTTGTATGCGGTGATATAGCATCTCCTCAGAAAACAAAAAATTATATGGCATAATAACAAAGATACTCAATTTCTATAATAGCTCAGCCAATAGACTGCTCCAATTGACTCTTATCTCCGCCCACTAATTCAGTTCGATAGTCTGGTGTCAAGACGTTGGTTTGTATTGCATAGTGTTAAGGTATGATTATAGGTTATAGGTATGGACCTAGTCAAGCGTCCTCGAACAAGACTATGGCACTACATACCATAGGCCGCTCTTCGCTTGACATAATAAACGTGCAGTTTAATCGAATTTAAAAGTAAAATAACTACAGTTTTATTAAAGAGGACATCCTGTAATCAGGCCTATTTTTAAATTAATTAAAGAGAGGCGACAACAATGATCATCTACTTTTCTTTCAATATATCATAAAATTAATGTGAAAGTGTATAGTACTTTAACGACAGAAATCATGTTCCTGCTTTTTCGTCCTCCGTTGGCTTGATCGGCCTTGGAACCGTTGACCTCCAGGGGTTCCGCAAAACAGCCTCTGAAATGAACAATGTATACATTTTAGCATAATTACAGCAAAATGGATATTGCAACTGTTATACCATCACCATACAGTATTGATCTATGGCCATGAATGACATGATGATGAATCGTTAATGAAAGTTACAACCTAATTGTTGGTAATTTTCAGGTTATTTCATCATGTCGATAACAATAAAATGGTGTAAATGCATACAGGGTTTTTGTATTTTCAGTGGAATTTACCCAATTCATATTATTGGGAACTTATGTTCAATATTATAGTTCTATGAATTTTTGAAGTGAAACTGTGATCAATTATGGTTTTCGATATTACCAAAAGAGAACAAATTGTTAAAAAATTCAGTCGTAAAATGAAAAGAATAAAAATAGGGAATGTGTTATAGGGAATGTTGGAAAATAAAGATTACAATGATGATCAGCTAATAACTAGTCTTGAGGAAGAATGTTACAATCAAATTGCCTATATGGATTCGTGGGCATGACCAAAGGCTTAAAAGACGTTTAACACTTTTGGTTAAATGTATGTAAATGCTTCCATACTTTATAAGAATCAAGAGATATGTACATTAACCAACCAATGTCTGTAAATGCATCCATACTTTATAAGAATCGGAGTATGTACAGAAACCAACCAATGTCTGTAAATGCTTCCATACTTTATAAGAATCGGAGTATGTACAGAAACCAACCAATGTCTGTAAATGCTTCCATACTTTATAAGAATCGGAGTATGTACAGAAACCAACCAATGTCTGTAAACGCTTCCATACTTTATAAGAATCGGAGTATGTACAGAAACCAACCAATGTCTGTAAATGCTTCCATACTTTATAAGAATCGGAGTATGTACAGAAACCAACCAATGTCTGTAAATGCTTCCATACTTTATAAGAATCAAGAGAGATGCACAGAAACCAACCAATGTCTGTAAATGCTTCCATACTTTATAAGAATCGGAGTATGTATAGAAACCAACCAATGTCTGTAAATGCTTCCATACTTTATAAGAATCGGAGTATGTACAGAAACCAACCAATGTCTGTAAATGCATCCATACTTTATAAGAATCGGAGTATGTACAGAAACCAACCAATGTCTGTAAATGCTTCCATACTTTATAAGAATCGGAGTATGTACAGAAACCAACCAATGTCTGTAAATGCTTCCATACTTTATAAGAATCGGAGTATGTACAGAACTAGTAACCTGTGAAAGTTTCAGCTTATGTTATTGTACCGTTTTGGAGGAAATATAAATAATTATTACATGCAATACTTCTGATAATATGTATAATACATATGTATAATAAATTTTGCATATATTTGCATATAATATAATGTTCTATGTTTTAATGTTGAAATGTATCAATGGCCATTGATCTATTTCAAATTGAACAAAATGTGGTAGGCTCTTCCTATTTGGCCGCCTCCCCTCCCCCCATGTACAAAGTAACATCACAACTACTCAGAATGTGGGTTCGAATCCCAACCGTGACCGTGGTGATTGTGTCCTTGAGCAAGACACTTTACCATAATTGCTTCTCTCCACCCAGGGGGCAAATGGGTACCTGACCGCGTTTACACTTGATCCGGCTAGGAGGATCAAAGGAGGATCTGATCCTGATAGGGCGATCAAGCCTTCGCGTGTCGCGTTTACACTTGAGTCTGATCTCGGATTGATCCGCTCTGTTCAACGGAAGTTTCGTTCAGCTGGTGTGAAAGGTCAACTGTACATGGTCATTAATTACGCGCGTGATGTTGTCTTGGATCCGATGCATTGTCATGTTGGCGGCCATTGTTGTATTCACGTCGTGTTACGCCATGCTGTTCATATACTTGCACCATTCTGTTTTTTCTTGAAGTATCCTTCGTGATTTGATATGGAAGATCTCTTCCATTTCTTAGTGGTTTTTCTGCCATTAGTTTTGGCCGAAATAAGTCGTCGACATCGTCTTAGAATGATCGCTATGGGAGACATTTTAGTCCACAGACGGCAGCGTTGTCGGCGTATCAGACTGGAACGAAGGGCAGCGTTTTTGCAACGACAAACCATCACCTTCATATAAACGACTCACAAAACTTAAGAAACTATACTTTAGAACTTAAATGTTTAAAGAATAAGAATATATTTTGCAAAAAACTGGTTCGATTGCTCAAATAATTTATTTCTAAAGATGATTACGTTGAATAAATGGCGAGTAGATGGACGAAGGAAGGTCGAAAAATGCGTGTGAGACGGCGTGGGTGATGCAAAAGCCTTTTGTGCACAATCGCCGTGTTATTGGTTACCAACGTCAATGCAGGCGAGTACCAGTGCATCGTCGTTGTTTACAAGGTTTCGCGGGGGTTTTTTGAGGGGAGGTTTTACGACCGGATGTCGGCAGGTCGAATTGCAGGATCTGATCCCAGTTTGCGTTTACACTTGTGTTTTGATCCTCATTGCCGGATCTGATCCTCCTTTGATCTCGCAATGAAGGAGGATCAAATTGGAGGATCTGATCCTGATCGCTCTTGCGTTTACACTAGCCATTGATCCTCCTTTGATCCTCATTGGAGGATCAGATCCTCCTTTGATCCTCCTTGCCGGATCAAGTGTAAACGCGGTCCCTGTGAGGGCGGTGGTTGTTGTGTTTGACTAGCCCATATGCGCTGAAATGGCAGCAATTGAGCTGTATACTCCCAGGGAGCTGAGATGGTTTCATGAATGATTTATGAGCCTGATGAGCAGGGGTAATAATGTCATGCGCCTTGAGCACCAGTTTGGTGGATACGTGCGCTGTATAAGTCCACATTATTATTATTATTATTATTACTCAGGAATATGATACTGTAGGCCTATGCCTTTAGTGGTTTACAACAAATGGGTCAAAATAAAGAGATTGTTACATCATACACATCGTACTAAGCAGCTCAGGAGAGAAACATAGGGAATACTTGTATAATCATGTGCTTTAATTATTATTATTATTTTTAATTTACCAATGCTCTATATACCAATCATTATTTCAAGCTTGGAATATTTCTCCAAAAAAATTCTCACCAATGATTTGCTACTGGTATTTGTCCATATGTCCTTTCTGTGTGATCAGGTGTAGCTCTAGGTTTCGTCTAATTCACTGGCAAGGTCACCCGTGGGTCTGTTAAATAAGGGAGTTTGTTTATTATTACATAACACAATGGCCTACTCATTAGTTGGACCATTTACTCTCTTGGAAGGCTTTGCATACCATTATAAAATGAACAAACTTCCAAGTTTTATAAGAATTTAGCTTAACTGCAGTGGCTATGGAAAAACCTTGAATTAATTGAAAACAAGTTGAGAACAAGTGGAAAATAGGTATCATAATAGATTTTGAATTTTAATAACTGTATTACAAGATGAAAAGGTGCCTAAGGTCAATTTGTATGTAAAAAAATAATAATAAAAAATATATATATATATTCATGCAATTTCAAACACATAAATGCGGTGAAAATTGGACACTACTAATCTATATTCACGTGCGCCAAAATGTGTGAGTAAAAAGTACAAGGGTACAATGCATTATAGGCCTACACAAAAATTCAAAATACAATCTTGCGAAAATGTAGTGTTTGTGAGATTGTTAGTAATTTTCGGAAGTGTTAAAAATGGAGATGAGCAATAAAAAAAATCGCTACAACCCAGGGTTTTCGCATGCATGCTTGATTCGAGTTTATATAGATATTTGTACGTTTTCCCGCAATCTCCATATACAATCAGAGGCATTGTAAAAACTTCCCATGAAAGGATTTTAGATAATACTCTAATACTTCCAAACAATAACTAATAATAATGACTAATAAACACAATGTACATAATGTCCGTAGACCCGTGTTCACAATAACTGGTAAATTCGACATTGGAGGCTTTTTGTAAAAATAATAGTGTCATGTGTATAATAATTATTTGTAGCAATGGTAAACCTCATCTAAAAGAAATGAAATTAATATTACCAATAATTAGTTTTCAGTTCGTTCTTGTAGCTACGCCACAGAATAAATTCGATAATTGAAAGTTACCACAGTAACCATGCTATAACCGACACAACGTATTAAATAAGTAGGGTTGTCTCGCTTACGGAATATAAGAAACGTACCTGTGAAAATCACGTTTGTAGGGCCTACATATTACGGATTTCTCTTATCCAGCGGTTTCCCGAGTTGCTTCTTTTGTTCCACTGGGAAAAGCACATTTTGGGACATGTTCTGTAACTTTGTTTCACATTGTAATTACCATGTCAATAAACGTATTAGATAATGAGTTAATCCTGTGTGGGCTTACAATGAATTACTAGCTGTCTAAGAGATTTCAGAGGAAAATAAACACAAGAAGCTGTCTGAATCTCTACCTGGTTAATCCTGTGTGGGCTTACAATGAATTACTAGTTGGCTAAGAGATTTCAGAGGAAAATAAACACAAGAAGCTGTCTGAATCTCTACCTGGTTAATCCTGTGTGGGCTTACAATGAATTACTAGCTGGCTTAGAGATTTCAGAGTGGTAAACACAAGAAGCTGTCTGAATCTCTACCTGGTTAATCCTGTGTGGGCTTATAATGAACATTAGCTGGCTTAGAGATTTCAGAGGAAAATTACGTTAGCTGTCTGAATCTCTACCTGGTTAATCCTGTGTGGGCTTACAATGAATTACTAGTTGGCTAAGAGATTTCAGAGGAAAATAAACACAAGAAGCTGTCTGAATCTCTACCTGGTTAATCCTGTGTGGGCTTACAATGAATTACTAGTTGGCTAAGAGATTTCAGAGGAAAATAAACACAAGAAGCTGTCTGAATCTCTACCTGGTTAATCCTGTGTGTGGGCTTACAATGAATTACTAGTTGGCTAAGAGATTTCAGAGGAAAATAAACACAAGAAGCTGTCTGAATCTCTACCTGGTTAATCCTGTGTGGGCTTACAATGAATTTCTAGCTGGCTTACAGATTTCAGAGGAAAATAAACACAAGAAGCTGTCTGAATCTCTACCTGGTTAATCCTGTGTGGGCTTACAATGAATTACTAGTTGGCTAAGAGATTTCAGAGGAAAATAAACATGAAGCTGTCTGAATCTCTACCTGGTTAATCCTGTGTGGGCTTACAATGAACCACTAGTTGGCTAAGAGATTTCAGAGGAAAATAAACACAAGAAGCTGTCTGAATTTCTACCTGATTAATCCTGTGTGGGCTTACAATGAATTACTAGCTGGCAGAGATTTCAGAGGAAAATAAAGACAAGAAGCTGTCTGAATCTCTACCTGGTTAATCCTGTGTGGGCTTACAATGAATTACTAGTTGGCTAAGAGATTTCAGAGGAAAATAAACACAAGAAGTTGTCTGAATCTCTACCTGGTTAATCCTGTGTGTGGGCTTACAATGAATTACTAGTTGGCTAAGAGATTTCAGAGGAAAACAATAAACACAAGAAGCTGTTGAATCGCTACCTGGTTAATCCTGTGTGGGCTTACAATGAATTACTAGTTGGCTAAGAGATTTCAGAGGAAAATAAACACAAAGAAGCTGTCTGAATTCCTACCTGGTTAATCCTGTGTGGGCTTACAATGAATTACTAGTTGGCTAAGAGATTTCAGAGGAAAATAAACACAAGAAGCTGTCTGAATCTCTACCTGGTTAATCCTGTGTGGGCTTACAATGAATTACCATTAGTTGGCTAAGAGATTTCAGAGGAAAATAAACACAAGAAGCTGTCTGAATCTCTACCTTTCCGGTTAATCCTGTGGGCTTACAATGAATTACTAGTTGGCTAAGAGATTTCAGAGGAAAATAAACACAAGAAGCTGTCTGAATCTCTACCTGGTTAATCCTGTGTGGGCTTACAATGAATTACTAGCTGGCTTAGAGATTTCAGAGGAAAAATAAAGACAAGAAGCTGTCTGAATCTCTACCTGGTTAATCCTGTGTGGGCTTTACAATGAATTACTAGTTGGCTAAGAGATTTCAGAGGAAAATAAACACAAGAAGTTGTCTGAATCTCTACCTGGTTAATCCTGTGTGGCCACAATGAATTACTACACTGTAAAAATTAGTTAGTCATTTGGCTTTATAAATTCGTCAAAATTACTAAGTTTGCTCTAGTCCCAAGTCTATGACTAATCAATTTTTCATAGGGACTAATCTTAATATTTCAAAGACTAACCAATAATAGTCAGCGATTTAACTTCTGAATAGCCATTTGTTATGACTACACCGCATTAGTCATAATTAATGGTTTTGACTATCTTTGATTAGTCTAAGTTATGAAAAAGAAATTAATCAAGCGACGGACCAGTGATTTAAACGGGACTATTCATTTTCCCGCCTAAGTTATCCCGCTCAAAAACAGTCAGTAAGTTGGTAATTTTCCACAAAAAAAGAAAGTGCGCGATAAAGTTAGGCATGATGCTGGTTCATGCGTGAGTGGTGCACGTATTCGCTGTATACATGTCACACTGCTGCTTAGAACGTCATTGAGAATCGTCCCTGAGCCGTCGGTCGTCCACTTCCCTTCCTTACAAAGCAGGTAAGAAAATTCTTGTTTTATTTTTAAGGATTCAAATCAAGTGAAAGCTTGAACCTAGGAACATATTTGTAGAAAATCAGTGCAACTTGTAGACCTAACGTTAACGTAGGCCAGCGGCGTAGCTACGGGGGTCCTCACAAATTTCCAGTGGCCCCAGGTGCCCCACGAAAATCATCATAGTGCCCCAAAAACAGAAAAGAAAAGAAAAGGAAAACCCATAAACCCTGGCCCTCTACTGCAAAGCATTCCCCTGTGCCCCCACCCACTGAAAAGTCCTGGCTACGCTGACGTAGGCTTAACTCAACTGTAGAAAGGTAGGGATAGTGTAGAAGGGAAGGGATGGTTTTATACGGCGTGAAGTTGATTACTTATTTGACGTTTGATATTCAATATCAAACAAGTAACGGTTACTGGTTTGACATTCGATTTAATGCATGTCCTATATGGGACACCGTATTCGGTCAGCTCTAGTGGTCAGACCCTTGGCCGGGCACTGTTAGGTATCACGATGGACAGATGATTCCAAGGATGACCTCAAAGGTCACCTTGACCCGGCCATTGGGGTCCTTATATTTTTAATTAATTTTAATATTTTTATTGTCATACAGTGTACATGCTGTTAAAACGCCCCAAATCAAATGTATGGTCAGTTTTAGTGGTCAGACCATTTGGCCGGGCACTGTTAGGTATCAATGTAAAGAGGATGACCCAAGGATGACCTCAATAGTCATCTTGACCCGGGCCATTGGGGTCCTTATATTTTTATTAATTTTTAAATATTGTTATTGTCATATATACAGTGTACATGCTGTACACGCCCCAAAATGTAATGGTCAGTTTCAGGTCAGACCATTTTGGCCGGGCACTGTTAGGCATCAATGTAAAGAGGATTACCCAAGGGTGACCTCAATAGTCACCTTGATCCGGCCAATGGGGTCCCTTTATATTTTATTAATTTTAAATATTTACTATGCACAGGGTACATACTGTTAAAAACGCCCCAAATGTAATGGTCAGTTTCTAGTGGTCAGACCCTTTTGGCCGGGCACTGTTAGGTATCAATGTATAGAGGATGACCCGGCCATTGGGGTCCTTATATTTTTTATAAATTTTTTAATATTTTTAGTGTCATATATACAGTGTACATGCTGTTAAAAACGCCCCAATGTAATGGTTGCTTTAGTGGTCAACCTTGGCCGGGCAATTGTTTGGTATCAATGTAAAGAGGATGACCTGAGGATTACCTCAATGGTCACCTTGACCCGGCCACAGTCCTTATATTTACTGCAATGGTCAGTGGTCAGACTGTTTTGACCAGGCACTGTTAGGTATCAATGTGAAGAGGATGACTCCAAGTATGACCTCAATGGTCACCTTGACCTGGGCCAATGAGGTCCTTATATTTTTATTAATTTTGAAATATTTTCATATTTTATTGTTATACAGTGTTTAAAAAAGGTAATCCAACTTTAAAGGGTTAATATGGCCAGACTATATGTTTAATAAAGCAAAAGCATGGTATCATCTAAAGCAGAAGCTAAGTGTGTTTTCCAATGATACCTTGGGTTACATTCCAGGGTCAAGCATCATTGAGCACCACTGTCTTGAAATTGTGGCACAATTGCAGTTGGTTCACTTTCCTGCTGAACAAAAATCGACACAGATTATGTTCAATCATTAGATTGAGTGAAATATCAATGGTCAGGCCTATCTTCAAATGATCAACGAGGAGGTTGTGCCACAGATGGAGATCCACTTCCAGCGGCAAATGGAATGTTCCGTTATGTGTGGTGGGCTCAAGATGGTGCACCAGCCCAGGGCGAGTTTGGCAAGGAGATTGTATGTATGAGTTTGCCAGGAGGCGAGTTGACTGGTATGCGGTCATTATCGTTACTGTTGCATAAATGAACCAGTATCCCTTAGTTATTTTGTTCATCTTTAAAACTAGAACACCGACCTCCATGTCCTGATGAAAATGTGCCTGATCATGACGATGTTGTCCCTTAAATTCACAAACTATATAATCTTTTAATCAAACGTTTCCCTTAATACGAATAAGAATACGTCATATCACCCTGCATCGTAGTTCCAACCGCAACTTTAGACCAGACGATATCCACCAGGGTATCATACAAAAGACAATTAATTCCCATCTATATAACCAACCTCATTTTACACATGACAGTTGAAGTACTTTGTTGCAATATAGTAATATGGATTATACAGTTGAAATCTCAGAAGGTATGCAATTAGTATCTCACATCAAGTACAAATTAGTATGTATTTGTATTAAATCATATTTTAAGGACAGGTCACATAAAAAAAATTGTTGATCGTCCCCTGCCCGACCCTACGAAACCCCCGACCCCCCTTTTTTTTAAATCATAGAACGGCATTTTCAACGATCTTTTCAGTCAAATTCTATCTCCATTCCCAGCTGGCACACAGTTTGTATTATGCCGAAGCGTCAAACCCCGATCCCACAGGTTTCGGATCTCACGGCGCGGATTTTTTTTTCGTATTATTACATCTGCTATGGGGCCAAGCTGCAAAGCGTGGTACGAAAAAAATGCCGGCGGTGGTTGGTCCTGTCGTCGTGTGCACTGATTCGAGTATATTCACTCGTTTATGCGAGGCAGGGAACCAGATCTAGCACAGAGAACTTCATGCTTTCAGTTCACATGTGTTTTTCATGCTGTACAGTCAATCATTCATGATTTTTAATCCTCGTACTACTTCGCTTTCGTGTGGATTTTCCTGAGTAAATGTATTGGCCAGAAGTCGCAACAATAGCCCGTGAGGGCTCCAGCACGACGGTGAAGGATTGGTTTGCGTGCAATAGACCTTATGTGTTACACGTCATTTGAGTAGGGCGCCCTCGGCTGGAGGTCAAAAGAAGGTTGCTCATTGGCCCAATCTGTGTGCCGTGTATAGATGTGCGTTTTCCATTGTTTCATCATCGTTTTTACCTCTAAGATGGCGGCGTGATGACGTCAACGCATAAGGTCTATATCGAGCTTGATGTTTCGATTTACGGATTTACGTGAGTTTTCAGACGGCAAGTTTGATCAGAGCCATTGTCTGATGATACACGCGGTACTGCTGGAAGTCTAGAGTTAATGGGTTTAACAAAACAAGTAAAACATTTTAAAAAAACACAAAATCCTGTTTTATAGTGATTTCGATGATTTTTTTATTTTTATTTCATATTTGCTATGTCAAAAACCCAATTAAAAAAAAAAAAAAAAAACACCTCCCACCCCCACCCCCGAAAAAAAAGGACGCTCAACAAATTTTTTTTGATGTGGCCTAATTATACGGGCTACAAATAGGTCTTGGCTTAATTTCATACAGCGGCTAAGTCGGACTCAAAATAAAAATCACTGGGCTTGAAATTGGGACCTAGAATGACATCAGTCAGAATAAAATAAAAACACTGGATTGAACCCAGGACCCTCCATTTCTATAAGCCAAGAGTGTTATCCACTAGTAAAGACCACTTTCCGTCCTTATGACATTTGTGTTTGAGCTTATTTATAAATCTTTGACATAAACATTAGAATGACATCAGTCAGAATAAATATAAAATACTAGACTCGGGAGCCTGAGATGCAGGGCTCGAACTTAGGACCTCCTACTTACAAGTCAAGAGTCTTATCCACTAGACTACTAGCTGAGCTTAAGGTAATAGTGTTTGAATTTAATTAATTAGAATGACATCAGTCCGAGTAATAAAAAAAAAGACTTACACTGGGTTTGAACCTAGGACCTCCTGCTTACAAGTCAACAGTAGTATCCAGTAGACCACTTGCTGTCGTTGGGACATATGCGTTTGAGTTTAATTATAAACCTTAGATATAAACCTTAGAATGACATCAGTCAGAATAAAAATAAAAAACATTGGGGCTTGAACTTCAGGACCTCCTACTTATTAGTCAAGAGTCTTATCCACTAGACCACTCTTACAAAGCTTGAAATAGTTGTATTTGAGTTTAATTATATACCTCTTTTTATTTAATGTGTTAACACTAGTGTCATAATTATAGACTCTTTCTTAATCTAGTGTTTATATCATTAAGCAAGACATGATTACTGTTATTTCTTTTAAGTCCATATCCCATGAACTGACTCAGATAGAGGGTGCTAAATTTCCAAGTATAGACTTTGAGGCTTATATATTAGAAATTCCGGGGTGGTGGTGGTGACCATGGCTCAACTGGTTAACCCACTGTGAGATGGAAACAGTTGGAATCTCAGAAGGTATGCAATTATGTATCTCACATCAAGTACAAATTAGTATGGTATTTGTATTAAATCATATTTTTCACATAATTATACGGGCCATAATTAGGTCTGGGCTTAATTTCATAGAGCTGCTAAGTCAGAATAAAAATAAAATCACTGGCTTGAAATTGGGACCTTAGAATGACATCAGTCAGAATAAAAATAAAAACACCGGGATTGAACTCAGGACCTCCTACTTATAAGACAAGAGTGTTAGAATGACATCAGTCAGAATAAAATTTAAAAATACTAGACTCTAGCCTAGGACATTCCTGGGCTCGAACTCTAGACCCTACTACAAGTCAAGATTCTTATCCACTAGACCACCACTAGCTGCGCTTAAGATAATAGTGTTTGAGTTTAATTAATTAGAATGACATCAGTCCGAGTAAAAAAAACATTAGACTGGGTTTGAACCTAGGACCTCCTACAAGTCAACATCAGTATCCACTAGACCACTTGCTGTCGTCGGGACATATGCGTTTTGAGTTTAATTATAAACCTTAGATATAAACCTTAGAATGACATCAGTCAGAATAAAATAAAAACTCTGTGCTTGAACTCAGGACCTCCTACTTATTAGTCAAGAGTCTAACGCACTAGACCACTTGCTGTGCTTGGAAATAGTTGTATTTGAGTTTAATTATATACCTCTTTTTTATTTAATGTGTTAACACTCTAGTGTAATAATTATAGACTCTTTCCCAATCTATTGTTTATATCATTAAGTAAGGATATGATTACTGTTATTTCTTTTAAGTCCATATCCCATGAGCTGACTTCCAGACAGAGGGTGCTAAATTTCCCAAGTATAGACTTTGAGGTTTATATATTAGAAATTCCGCGTTTGTGGTGGGCGACCAAGTGGTTCAATTGGTTAACCCACTGTGAGATGGAAACCAAAAATTTCTACATGGGTTCAAGACCCACCGTAGTCCAGAGTTCTGTTTTCCTTTTTTCCACAAACACTCTCCTAAAGACTTTGAAGTGTATATATTAGAAATTTTGGGTGGTGGTAAGTGACCAAGTGGCTGGAACTGGTTAACCCAGTGGTTAACCCACTGTGAGATAGAAACTGAAAATTGCCCAGGATATTTCCAAGACCCACCGTGGCATTGCAGAGTTTTAACTTTTCCAAAACTAAGAGTAGCACGGCGAGTTCCGGCTCAAGAAGCCCGCTTACCATGAAGTTCGTCATGGGCGAGTTCGGCTTCAAGGAGTTCGCTCAAGAATGCCCGGCGTAGTTCGGCTCATGGAAGTTCGCTCAAGCGTAGTCATTCGGCGAAGTTCGCTCGGGCGAAGTTCGCTCGGCGCGAGTTCGCCCGGCGTAGTTCGCCGCGCAGTTCGCCCGCGAAGCCCGCCCGCGAAGCCCGCCGCGAAGCTCGCTTCGCGAGTTTCGCCTGGCGAAGTTCGCTCGCGAGTTCGCCCAGCGAGCCTGCTCATGAGCGGCCGGGCGAGTTCGCCCGGGCGAAGTTCCCGCTGGCGAGCCCGCCCGTTGCCCGCCCGGGCGAAGCTCGCCGGCGGCCGCCGCGGTGCCCGCGAAGCCCGCCCGGCGGCTGGGCGGCGAAGTTCGCCCGCGAAGTTCGCTCGCGAGCTCGGGCCGGGCAGTTCGCCCGGGCGAAGCCTGCTTTCGGGCGAAGCCCGCCCGCGAGTTCGCCCGCGAATTGGGCCAAGTAGTTCGCCCGGCGAGTTCGTCATGGCGAAGTTCGCCCGCGAAGCTCTGCTCGGCGAGTTCGCCCGGCCCGCAGCTCGCCCGGCGAGTTCGGGCCCGGCGCAGCTCGCCCGCGAAGCCTGCCCGCGAAGGCTCGTCAAGCTCGCCAGCCCGGCCGCGAGTTCGGGCCCGGTGAAGTTCGTCCGGCGAGCCCGCTCGGCGAAGTTCGCCCGGCGAGTTGCTCGCGAAATTCGCCCGGCGAAGCCCGCCTGCCAGTTCGCCCGCGAGTTCGGGCCTCGGCGAAGTTCGCTTCGGGCGAAGCCCGCCCGCGAAGCCTGCCCGGCGAAGTTTCGCCCGGGCGAGGCCCGCCCGCGAGTTCGGGCCCGCGAAGTTCGCCCGGGCGAAGTCTGGGCCTGGGCGAGTTCGCTTTCGGCGAAGCCTCATGTAGCTCGGCCTGCTTAGTTCGGCCTCGCGTAGTTCGCCTGCCAGTTCGGGTCAGCGAGTTCGGGCCCATAGTCGTCATAGTCGGCCGGTGAGTTCGCTCCGCGAAGTTCGCTTTCGGCGAAGCCCGGCCCATGAAGTTCGCCGGGCCAGTTCACTTCGGGCGAACGCCCGGCGTTCGCTTCCGCGAAGCCCGGGCCCGCGAAGCTGCTTCAAGCAGTTCGGGCCCGCGAGCCCGCTGGCGTAGGTTCGCCCGCGAAGCCCGCTGGGCGCAGTTCGGCCCGCGCAGTCGCCGCGAAGTTCGCCCGGCCAGCCTGCCCGCGAAGTTCGCCCGCGAAAGTTCGGTCAGCGAAGTTCGCCCGGCGGAAGGTCAGCGAAGTTCGCCCGCGAGTTCGCCCGCGAGTTCGCCCGCGAGTTCATCAAGAAGCCATGAGTTCGGGCCCGGCGAGTTTACCGCGAGTTCGCCTCCGGCGAGTTCGTTCGGGCGAAGCCCGCCCGGCGAATACTGGCTCGGCGAAGTTCGCCCGGCGAAGCCCGCTTTCATGAAGCCCGCCCGCAGTTCGCCGCGAGTTCGCCCGGGCGAGCTCGGGCGAAGTTCACCGCGAAGCCATGTAGTTCGGCCGGGCGAGTTCGGCCCGGCGAAGTTCACCGGCCAAGAAGTTCGCCTCGGCGAGCCTGGCCCGGGCGAAGCTCGCCTTTCGGGCGAAGTTCGCTTCCGCGAGTTCGCTCCGCGCGAGTTCGCCCGCCAGCCCGCCCGCGAAGTTCGCCCGCGAAGCTCGCCTGGCCGCAGCCCGCCCGCGAAGTTTCGCTTGGGCGAGTTCGCCCGGCCAGAAGCCCGCTTCGGGCGAAGTTCGGGCCCGGCGAGCTCAGCCGGGCGAAGCTCGCCCGGCGAAGCCCGCTTCGGGCGAGTTCGCCTCGCCAGCCCGGCCACGAAGTTCGGCTCGGCGAAGTTTCGCTTCGCGAAGTTCGCCTCAAGAGTTCGCCCGCGAGTTCGCCCGCGAAGTTCGCTTCGCCAGCTCCGCCCGGCGAAGCTCGGGCTGGGCATGAAGCCCGCCCGGGCGAAACTCGGGCTCACAGTTCGCCCGCGAAGTTCGTCACAGTTCGCCCGCAGTTCGCTGGCGAAACCGCCTTTCTCGGCGAAGCCCGCTTCGGCGAAGCTCGCCTGGCAGCCTGCGACAGTTCGCCTGGCGCAGTTCGCTGGCGAGCCCGCTCGGGCGAGTTCGGCCCGCGAGCTCGCCGCCGCGAGTTCGCCATTAGCTCGGGCCGCCAGTTCGCTGGGCGCGAGTTCGCCCGGCGAGTTCGCCGCGTAGCCCCGCCCGCGCAGTTCGGGCTGGCGAAGTTCGGCTCATGAAGTCATTTCCGGCGTAGTTCGCCGCGTAGCCCGCCTCGCGAAGTTCGGCCGGGCGTAGTTCGCCCGGGCGAAAGTTCGCCCGCCGAAGCTCGGCCCGGCGAAATTGGTCAAGAAGCTCGGGCCTTGCCAGTTCGCCGGGCGCGAGCCGTTCGCGTGCTCGCCCGGGCGAAGCCCGGCCATGAAAGCTGGGCCGGCGAGTTCGCCTGGCGAGTTCGCCCGCCGAAGTTCACCGGGCGTAGTTCGCCTCGCGAACGCTTTCGGGCCAGTTCGGTCGAGTTCACACGAAGGTCATATGTTGAAAAAAAGATGGCAGTGTTTACAACTTAAAGGATCTCTTCACGGTTGTGGCGGACAACTTGGCAGCACATGGAATTGGGGCTTAAGAAAGTTTCAACATATGTTTGTGTAGATATTGCATGATCACCAAGAACACCATGAAAGACCATTTCCGTGACATGATGTTGTTTTGCTGAAGGACTCATAACCAACAGCAAAATTAGCAACTAAATGCCTGATGTTGCACGTGTGTATGGTATCAAGAGAGAAAGTCCGCTTAACCAATCTCTGAATATTTTCATGTTGGTCTGGCTTACCAACAGATATTGCTCAAGATTTTTGAAGGAATAGTTCCACGTTATTGACAAAGTAATTCGTCACTGTGTCAGGGAAGAATATTTTCACCCAGAGCTTTTAAACGAATGTAAGTAGACAACTTTCCGTATCATGGGACTGATAAACAAACAAACCATCTAAATGGCTACAACTAGGGAAATTAGTTAAACAAAAAGCTGTTCAGGCTTGGTGTTTTCTTCGTCTTTACCACTCATGCAGTAGGTGATAGAGTACCAGTAGATGACAGAGGCAGTATTGCTTCTGAAGATGTTTGCAAGTTTGCACTCATATCATTGCTGTTAATCCATCCCATATGTCACGAGCCCAGTTGAGATGGATCTTCTGTGAGCAGGGGTTACTGGATGATTGCAGTGGCCTCCCGGCATGCATGTCGGCTCTGTGAAGTCGGTTACGGATGGTTTGATTCGAAACAGTCACCCCAGTTGCAGCAGCGAATTGCGATTGAGTCATGCGAGCACTACTGAAGCGGTTGCGACGACAAAGAGTCACTAAGTAGCGGTCATCAATGCAGTTATTGCTGCTGATGGCGGCCAGTACGTGGGTCTCTGAGTATCGCCCTGTCTCCCCGGTGTCGTTGGTTAGCGCGACTGATGAGACACTGTGAGACACACCCATCATCTCAGCTACTGTCGCTGGCTGAAGCCAGCGTCCAGCATCCCTATGGCTCGTGCAACCTCTACTTCACTCAAGTATGCTCCAGGCATTCTCTTGGTCAGAATACTGCCTGAGCTTGGTGGGAAATGCAAGGAAAAGCACTGTACGGATCTCTTTGTACCACTTTTTATAGGTCAGCTGACACAACAAAAAACACCCATTTTCAGGTTGTGACAAGTTTAGAAAGAAGTTATGCAACAATTTAAATAAACCACATGTGAAATCGATTACTGTGTCTTTGGAGGTCATACAGTGACATCTATATATGTAGGCATTTTCTTGTCCTTAATGGCGTGTGCTATAAAGAAAATATGTTGCAAATAAAAGTGGTCCTTAACTTGTTTGATGAGTATATTTTGTTTACTTTACTATTTTATTTTACTGTTTTCCGTTTCTGCCAGCTATCCCACATCAGTAACAGTACAAGAAAAATAGTTAATCTTCTATTTCACAAATCGCCTAATTTGGCTCACCAGCCAAACATGACTATCGATAATGCACAAGTAAGCATTAATTGACCATAAAAGTTACTAGGTTTTGCATTTTTGATCTGGTTTTAAGTAGCATGATTTATCTTTATCTGGGAATTGAAAAATGTCAACATACATGAATAACAATGCTTTTTACTTATGGACCAAAAAATGGAATAACAAATTATGTTCCACCTATTTCATAAAAGATGGTTTAATATACTTACACCTGTGTCAGTTACTTTCAAAATTTTGATATTTATTTTGTAAAAACAAACATTACTTTTGGTGACTTTTTTAAAATAATGCGGCTTTGTCTCAGAGCCTCTGGAAATACCGACTCTTCAGTATAAGTTCATAAAATCTAGGAAGTGAGAGGACAAAACATGTTCCATCAGTCATTCAGCGCCAAGAGGAAGTCTATATCAAGCAGTGATCCAGCCCCATCAAAGACATTACAATCTCTTCCACAGTGGGCATGGCCAACTATAAAACCATTGAGGCCCTCCTCTGAGGATGATGCGTCAATACATGTGCTCCACATATCTTTGGATGAAGCAGGAGACAAAGAAGAAGAAATCCCAACCACGAACACGTCAATTTGGCAATGTTCGCTACATTAGCAGATCGAAGACAACTCATAACTAGAGGGACTTCAACAGTTAAAGAGATCCAAGATGTTTATCCTGGTTGTTTGATGAAGAAGAGGTTATGCTTTCATTATTATTCTTGTTTTGGGTTTAGGATGGTTTATACTTTCTAGGAGATAAAAAAACTTATAAAAGTAATTAAAACATAAACCGTTCACATTAACCCATTGCTCTTAAATGTTGGTCAAGGAAATTCTTATGGGCATGTTATATGACATTGTAGCCAAATCGGTGCTCACTGATTCTGGGGAACATATCATTTTTTGTTATATATACTTTTTGTAATGATCTAAAAATGGTTACTTTTCCCTTACTATAGTTGAGGGAAAGGGTGAATGGTCCTCTGTGTTTAAGTGAATATGATTTAGAAGTTCACATTTTCCCCAATCATTAGAAATTGTAGTGGAAATGTGTGCCCATGGGTCTGGATGCATTAAGAGGCCTTTGAAAAGGTAACATTGCCACATTTATTTTAATAAAATGATACATAAATAACTTGTAAACCAACAGATCCAGACGGAATTCAGTCGACTACAAGCTGGTGGAGAGAACATCAGACAGGTCTTGGATGCAGGTCTACAAAAGTATGGCGGTGTAATCGTCAAGTTTAGCAGTGGTCTAAAGAAACCAGCAGCTACTCTGAAGCAGGCCTTGGACGACAATAGTGGCCGAGCGGTCTAGCGCAACTGAACTCAAGTTCCTGGTGTTGCCAGCAGCAGGGTGTGTGGTTCGAGCCCCGGTCGTGACACTTGTGTCCTGGAGCAAGGTACTTAACCATAATTGCTTCGTCTCGGATGGGACGTAAAGCCGTAGGTCCTGTGTGTTGTGTATAACGCACGTAAAGTGGATTGTCGGCCGATGGTCTAGCGCACCGGGAACTCAAGCCCCAGTTGTTGCAGAGTGTGGGTTCGATCCGCCGTGACACCTGGTGTCCTTGAGCAAGACACTTAACCATAATTGCTTCTCCACCCAGGGGTTAAATGGGTACCAAAGGCAGGTCTGGCTTGCTCTATATGCGCTAGAAATGGCAGCAATTGAGCTGGGCCCCCCAGGAGCTAGAGATATTTCAGGAATGATTTATGAGCCTTATGAGCCTTATGAGCAGGGATAATAATATAATGCGCTCTGAGCTACTTAGTTGGTGGATACGTGCGCCATATAAATCTATACATTATTATTATTATTAAGAGTCGCAGTAGAGGTATCCTCACACCAACCCCTCATGTAAAAGTGAAATGATTGCTTAGTTTAATTATAAAAAGTGGTACCAGCTTTTGGGACCTGAACTAAAAAAAATGGATTGATAAATAAGGATATATATTACTGTTAACAGATAATGTTCTGCTCTGTCAATTTTCACCTTCCTTTGCTCGTTCTTAATTCTGCTTCTTCGAGTGGCATTTTTGGCTTCTGCAGTTGATAACTATAAAACTTTTTTATTTGGTTTGGTTTGTAGAAAGCCAGGTTCTTTTCCAAAAATATTTCATAAACTAAGCTTTACAAAAGTATATGCTCACATATTCTAAAAACAATAGGCCTAAAATATTTGTTTAAACTGGATTGAGTTTGCTATTTTGCATTTTTTTACAGAGGTACAAGTCAAGTATAGTTGCCATCGTTGGCGTACCGTGCACTCTTAAAGAAAAAAATTAGCAATATGCTGATTTTGGGTGAAGAGGAGGTAAGAAACTGATTGAGACCTTGGCATTCTATGCACTGTGCACTGTATGCATTTGTACTTTTTAATTTTAGTTAGAGCAAAGCTGGGTGCTTGAGGAATGCTTAATAGTGCATAATGGGTGCACTCAAGCAAGTTAGTGTATGCGGCTAGGCCATGTATGCAAGTCGTCTATAATGGACAAATGCATATAATCCACAATTAAATGCAGGCCGAGTTCATTATTGCATTTTAGTAAGAGTACAGGATTTCCAAAGTAAACCACAGTTAGCATTTTTATCCCCACAATTACCACAGACCGGAGTGTAAAATGTTTCGTATTGTTTTGTTTTTGATGTACAGGTGATAACTTCAAAGCTTGGCCGATAATCCAGAAAGGTTATAAGTATCGAAATAAATCTATGCACTTCATTTGACGTCATAATCGATGAGATTGCTGTTAGCAGGCCTAACAACTCTAATGACAGCCGTTACCGTATTTCTCGTAAGTTTTTATGTTTTCAATTTAGCTTATCCTACCTGCCTTAAAAAAATATTGTAATTCTTTCCAGAAGACGTCCTGAAATATTCAGGACAATATTCCTCTCGAACGAAGTGTGTTTTATCTCTGTTAGAGAAGCTAAATAATGGCAACATTTAATTCTCTGATTAATTTTTCATGCTCCCATCAAAACTCAACTAAACATATTGAAGTAGATCTTGTAGCAATGTATTATCTCTTTAAAGAGGGACTGTAAGGTCAAATTAAGTTTTGTAATTTACTCAATCTCTTATAAAAGTCCTTATAAAAGGAGGAAAATATTACAAGTCTCTTTACCTCACATTAAACCTTGTAAAATGCCATTGTATTTGATAATTCCTCCAGTGCAAAATTTGTTAACATCCAAAACATCAAGCATTTCTAATATATATGTCTGTACATTTTTGTATGGGAAATTTTAGTTCACATTGAATTTCCAAGTTAAAGGACATATGAAATGCAATTTCTATGGAAGTCTATTTTTGCAGTAAAGACTGATTGTACTGTTTAAATTTGTAAATAAAATGTTCATGCTTTTATTCTTGACACATGAGCGCTCTTGTTTGGGAGATCACAACATGAACTCAGCGTTTACAGCAGCACTGAAAGTAGACAAATTCAAACCCCAAACCTTGCCTCCAAGAAAACAGTGGTCACCTCATCAAGTTTTCTTGATTGGTAAATCTGACAGCCAAATTAAGAGAACTGACTTTTGAAAAGACATGGAATCTAATGAAATTTTGTACACAAATCAACTGTGACGTTGCATCTGATTCCTTGTTGTGACATTACTAATTCGCTCATGAATATACAAATTCTCATTAGCATATTGACAAATATAGCTACAAAGTGTATCAAACATCCACAATCTGACAATTGGTAGAAAGTGATTTTAGTATTGAAATAGAGTTGTGTATATCGTTTTCTCGGCAAGTAACAATTCCTATTTACAATGCAGTTTGCTAACAATCAGGCATTTTTACACATGCATACCATGTAATATATCTTCATATGTTGTGTAAAGAATTTTAATGAATTGTTAATTTTAAAATTTTGCATTATTTTTTCGAAGAAAAAATTATTGGTACCATCAACAATTGTTTTATTATCCACAGGTGTCTTAAAAGTAACCCAAGCCTTTGAAGCCAACCGATGACCAGAAACGGAGACTTTTTGGGGGCCTTAGCATGTAACTTCCACTTTTAAATTAATTTTGGGTCAATGTGTTGTTATGTACATGTGAGTCAGTCAACTTTTGAAGGAACACTGCATTCTAAGCCTGAATTTGCAAAATGAATTTGCATAGATGTATAACAAACCTAAATGTATTCGTTATATTTTGACAAAGGTTTTTGATTGAATATAAAACTGGCTAGTGTCTGTTTCTGGATCAAATTCAATCTCATCAAAGTAATCAGTCATAGAGCTGTTTATGTGTACATGTATACATGCGTTACACCATCCTCTTTTAAAGTGACATAATTGGATGGTTGACCAAACTAGGAAATAGAAATCGTTTTATAGGACACATTAGTGGTATGTGTGGCATTGATTAAAGCCTTTGATATGCAGAAAGATATTTTGCATGTTTCAAGGTGCAGTATCATCATGATCAATAGGCCTGAATCGGTGCTTGTTGCTATCGGGGCTCGAAAATACCTTCACATGATAAGGTTATATTACTGTTGCTGCTGCATAAATGAGCCAGTAATTTGCAGCCATGCAACGTGTTCGTCTTTGGGAACCAG
>CM055827.1:37887564-37907886 GCA_029582265.1 Zoroaster sp. YZ-2022
TCACAAACACTGCCGTCTAGTTTTTTTTCTTTTCTCCTTCTTTTACGGATTGATTGTCTACAAAAACACATACTTGCAAATTTCATATATGAACTTGAAACTTGGCACATACTTAGAAACATAACACGTAAGTATGAAAAACATAACTTTGGCTGACGTCATTATTGGGTCATCAGATATCGAATTTCGATCAATCATTCTTTTTATTAGTTAAAACGTGTTTTGATTACGTTTGCAAATGAAAGCATCTACACGGCTTTTTTCAACGCTAAAAAGTGCGCCCTCTGTTGGTGAATGTAAATCAGCTCTGGTCGTGCTCATTATAGTGTATGCATGTGAAAATCATATCTCAACAACCACAGCAACAGGTGAGAATTGACAGGTTTTTGCAATCCATTGTACAGATTGTTTAATTGTCAAAAATATTTCACAACAAGAATTTGACCTTAATTTGACCTTACTTTCCTGTCCAAACTGGAAGTCAAAGTTTAATGTTTAAAAAATCATATCTCCACAAACCACAAAGAGGTAGAATTGACATTTTGTTAGAATCATTGTATAGATTGTTAATTGTCGAAAAATATTTAAGGTCACAAAGGTGATCCCAATTTGACCTTACTTCCTGTCCAAACCGGAAGTCAAAGTTTAATAATTAAAAAATCATATCTCAACAACTATGGAAGAGGTAAATTCACAATTACTTTTGTACCATTGCACAGATCGTTAATTGTCAAAAATATTTACAAAAAGGTGACCTAATTCTGACCCTTATTTCCTGTCCAAACCGGAAGTCAAAGTTTAATATTAAAAATCATATCTCAACAACCACAAGAGGTAAATTGAAATTTTTTGGTACCTATTGTATAGAGACTGTTAATTGTCGAAAATATCTACACAAAGGTGGACCCCACTTTGACCTTACTTCCTGTCCAAACCCGGAAGTCAAAGTTTAATATTTTAAAATTCATATCTCAACAACCACAAGGGTAAATTCACAATCTTTCCACTATTGTACTAAGATTGTTAATTGTCAAAAAATAAGTTTACAAAACATGACCCAATTTGACCTTTACTTACTGTCTAAACCGGAAGTCAAAGTTTAATATTAAAACAAATAATGATGCAAAGTTTCTTTTAAAAACATTCTGACGTCGTCATCACTGCCCTGACAAAACTCGAACACCTATGTGTTTGTATTATCACAAACACTGCCGTCTAGTTAATTTTGTAATCGGGTAATTACCAATGTTGTATCTTCCCTTTAAATGTGTTCCATATTATTTAAAACATAATTCTTTTATAAATATTTATAATTAACGCACCAAGCAATTTTAATCGTTCTAGTAGTCCATGGGCCAGGACCTGACATTTCACTTATTGGTACCACCTAAGGTGGCAAATTCTCATGATGTTATTTTGAAAGGTCAAGGCATATGTCTGTAGATGATAAATTGCATGATAGCAATTGCACAGTGGTAGCTTAGTGGTAGTAAATGGACACTTTCTAAACATCGTCAGACTGATATTTCTTAGCAATTGGGGTTGGGAACATATATTATAATTCTCAGTTTCTTCCTATATATTTATTCTATGTACAACGATGTAAAAGGCCTGTGTCCCGTTGTGTGATCCCTGCTACTGCCGTTACCCAGGTTTTTTGCATGTGAACCGGGGCTTGATCCCTGGCTACTCGGCAGATATGGTTTGGCCTCTGACCTGGTGGCCCCATAGAGCAATAGATAATTGGCATAAGTGGACCGCCCACCAACATAGGGGCTGGTAAGCTCAGTTAGTAGAGCACTCGTACGGTATTCGAGAGGTCGCGGGTTCAAGTCCGACATGAGCCAAATTTTCTTTGCTCACTTCCCGTTTATATATATAAAATTCGCCATGAAATACTCCTGGGATTCCTTCGCCGTGAAAACACCATGAACTTCTCGTGACAGTTTTGGGGCAGCTCATTAATTATCGAGAGCGCCGTGAATTTGCCTTGAAATCACAGTGAACATTATTGCCAATATCTGAGAGGAAGGGACACTGTGAATTAATTGCCGTGAAATTACGGTGAACTGTTATTTCACAGCAAAACGGATTTTCAGGGCATTTTCAGGGTGAAGTTGTTCAAAAGAGGGCATATATTTATTACTTTAATGTATATTTTTGCATTAGCGTTGATCATTTCTTGCTTTGTCATGTGTGTATGCAAAAGTGTTGTGGAGCAGGGCCAGAAATTTCAATGATGGGTAACATTTAACCATTCGACTATCCAACATTTTGATTTTGATTCACTACTCAATATACATGTACACTTTCTACTCTCAGCCAGAAGCAATTACTGTTTCAAATAATGGGGCTTGAAATATTTAAACCTGACAACATAATCTCACAAAATTAAACTCACAAGTATACTATACGTAATCGTAACAATTTTGTTTTGGGAAATTTTTTGTATTAAAAACAAACAATCCTGTGTAAAATCAAATTGTTCTTGTGTCCACTTCAACTTCAGAATCACATTACACATAAAATACAACATCAATTCTTTGCTCTGTCTAGCAGTACTAGCAGATTCCGCTAGTTCTGCAAAAGTTTTCCCTTCACCTCTCATCTTCTGAACAATGTACATCTCATCGATAATGCATGCTGATCGTGGTTGAGGGATGGTTTCTGCCGGGAACACATTTTTCAAACTCTCTAGCAAGTACAGCTTCTTGCGAAGGGACCCATCCCAGTTTGAGAGTGCCCATCAGCCCATGGCACTTGGAGTTACAAACACTTGGATTTCTAAAAAAATCTGAAATTACAATTGGAATGAGCCATGTAGGGAAAGACTTGTCGGGACACAATGGGGACAATGGTACCCCGCAAGTTTCTCTTTGTTTCCGTGTACCCACAAGAGAAATTCTAAAGAAAAGGGACAATAGGAGGTCAATAGTGGTAACCCACAAACTTAAAAATTTTGTATGTGTGTGTGTGGGTGTGTGTGTGTATAAAAAACTGTCCTCTGTACAATATATTTCAAAAAGTAATTATCCACGGATTTTGATGAACTTTTGTGAATGGGTACACAACTATTAATCCACTAGATTAACGTTATGGGGGTCTCATAAGTGACTACCCCTAGCTGCGCGCCTTTTGCTGATGAATTAGGAAGCCCGTAATCCAAGCAATATAGAAATATCCCATATTTCGCAATTTGGGAGAAGACCAAAAAATACTACCAGCAACATTCCTATTACCACCCCGTCTCAAAATCGGGGCATGTCTCTTCCCCTCCCCTACGATCACCATCGCCCATAAACCTGTGGCGAAGGTATGCACTTTACTGAGTGACCGTTCTCGAATACCAGCGCTTTACTAAGTGTGAATTATTATTTATATGTTCATATGGTAATGTTATCCCCATTCAACCATAGCTACCGGTATTTAAATATAACATTACGATACGGTATCAGGTAAAAGTCCTGCGGTCCTGCACATTATTTTAATTTATGTAATTCCAGCCTTCAGATTGGTGGGAGGCCCCTAGAAACGAGTGGAATAATCCGGTTAGACGGGTTGCAATACTATCACCATTGCGCATAGAAAAGCGACGGAATTCAATCCTCATACATTTTACAGAGACGCTGAAGTCGATGTGACAGCCTGTTGAGTTCTGCTTTATGGTCGGTGAATTTGGGAGAAACATTTCTCAATATGAGGTAAAATAATTGTACTTAAAAGATAAAGTGTAGAATTGCCGAATTTTAATGAAAAATTTACATGGTGTAAAACTGATGATTCTCACTATCATATATATATATATATATATATATATTTTTTTTTTTAAATTAATACCATTGGTGGATCATTATCGAGACAACCTTGGCCGTGAACATGAACAAAGACTCCACTTAAAGATTACAGAATCCTATCACGTATGATCAATTTTATAATTGATTTGTTTAAAACCAGCTGATGATAGTATGAGATAAAATTAATCTATGACTCATAAGAATCAGGACATTTGTAAATAAAATCAATCTGAGAAAGTTTCATTTTGTCGTTTGAGAAAATAGTGAAAATGCTACCAAATTGTTATCGAATTATCGTATTTTGCTGAAAAAATATTATTATTATTATTATTATTATTATTTTCTTTTTTTTCTTTCAGTGGAGTTAAAACAACTCCATTTACTGCATCACTGTTACAACAAAATAAAACAGTTTACAAGATACAAAATTTCCACAATTACAAAATATCACAAATTTAAAACAAAAACACATTGTACACAGGACAAAACATTGGAATTAATCATTATATACATATTAAAAACACAAATACATAAATGGAAATTCAGGAAAAATAAATAAATAAAATAAATCACAAAACAAAACATAGCGGATGCAATAAAGTAATACAAAAGTGCAAGTTACATTTAAGGAAATTGGTACAAAACGTAGTTATAAACAAAAGAATCGCATAATTAAAACACAAATTCTCCAAATGGAAATTTATCAAGCGAAATAAATCACATACATAACAAACATAGCTGATGCAAAGAAGTAATAAAACAATGTACAACTATAATGAAACTATTCTCAAAACGTTCACAAATACGGCTTTCAAATTAATAAAAATTGAAACAGAAGACTTAATTGTAAACAAAACATCGCACAATTAAGATACAATTCGCCAAAAGGACAATAATGAAGCGAAATAAATTGCAAAATCAAAACATAGCGGATGTAAATATGTCATAAAAAATAAGGTATGTATAACTATAATGAAACTATACTGAAACTGTTCATATTTTAATGAAAAGTTCACAAATACGACATTTTGAATTAACAAAAAACAGATGTAAAGGACAAAAGAAATCATGCACGAACAAATTATAAAAAGAACTTGCCAATGCATTATTAACCTGAGATAGTTGTTTAAAAGGGGAAAGTAATTATACCATTTTTAATTGTACATAAAATGTGGTTATGAGCGTAGGTATCTATAAAATCATGTTCGGGGAGACGTTTGTTTTCTGAAAGGATAAAACTTTTCAAAACGTTAATGTATTTTTTCATAATATCGGGACAATTTATTTTAGGATCTTTGACAATTTCACATCTAACTGACCAAATTACCTGGTGCAATTTTCCTATGACGCATAGCGCGATGTTATTCATATCTTTACGCAATATTCTGTTAATATCGTTTATGTTCATAATTTTATTGTTGGTATATTTGCGCAAAATGTCTTGTTCTTGTTCTTGTTCTTGTTCTTGTTCTTGTTCTTGTTCTTGTTCTTGTTCTTGTTAGCACAGCATGAAAAGAAAGATCTTGTTTTCCTTTCTGCCGGTTACACCTCGAGTCAAGCTACGTCCCGTATAGCCTTAGATCTCGAGTGTCTTTCGCAGAATCCTTGCTGTCCCTAAGAGTGCCGCCTTCTGTAGTAATTCTACTATCATCCACACCGTGGGCTGACGTTCCGAAAGTCCTTCCAGGACAATTGGGACAGACTCAGCAAAAGGGCCGCGGTTGCTTTCACCAAACTTACGTTGGAGGAATACAACCACCAAGCAGAAGAGGTAGAACAACGGCTGTTGAAGGCAACCAAGTCGGTGCAGAAAGAACTACGAGACCACTTTAAAGACGAGAGGGACTTGCAAACAGCACAGAACCTGTACCAGTTTTTTACAAGACCACAACCACCCCCGAAACGGGGGAAGAAGCGGCCAAGAGAGGGAGTGTAAACAGCTCTTTCCAAACACACCGGTCTTTTTAAAGACCAAATTTCCACCGGTCCTCTTTAGGACCACCACATCTTCTCAAAAGAGAAATTTCATGCCACCTGTCTACCTATATTATCTATTTAATATAATACGAATATAAAAGTAGATATTATTTTATAAAATATTATCTCCCGACTATGGCAAAAAGGAAATTTACGAAAGTAGCAAAACGTTCACAATCAAAACGAAAATTGAAACGATTTTCACTTCAACGCTCAAATAAAACCAAACAATACAATATTAGTCTACTGACTACATTAGCAGAACAAAATGAACAATTCATCACAAACCTATCCACAGCAAAGCTATCTCAAATTGAGAAAATTGCTCTGGGTAAAGGTTTAAATTTCGTTCCAACCCCTGCTAAACCAACCCGTTCTACTCTCTTGAGTGACATCAACATCTTCGTGGCCGAGCGGTCTAGCTTACTGGACTCAAGTTCTGGTGTTAGCAGCAGAATGTGGGTTCGAATCCCGGCCGTGACACTTGTGTCCTTGAGCAAGACACTTAACCATAATTGCTTCTCTCCACCCAAGGGTTAAATGGGTACCTGTGAGGGCAGAGTTGGTTGGTTAGCCCTTATGCGCTGTAATGGCAGCAATTGAGCTGTATACTCCCCAGGGAGCTGAGATGGTTTCAGGAATGATTTATGAGCCTTATGAGCAGGGGTAATAATATAATGCGCCTTGAGCACCACTCAGTTGGTGGATACGTGCGCTATATAAGTCCACACATCATCATCATCATCATCATCATCATCATCATCATCATCATCATCATCATCATCGGCAACTCACCCAATATAAACACCATGGAAGAATAAAGTTAACACCACTAGTGTACTTATTTTAACACCCTTGTTTTTGCAGAGTATCACAAAGAGAACTCTCGAATAATATGAAAGCATTTTCACTATTTTATTAAGAGATATTCTGGTTGTTATTTTCTACAACATCAATTTTGTTTTTTAGAAGATCATAAGTCATTTTCCATTTATTTCCAAAAGAGTACAAAATGGACTCAATAAAATTTCATTTAAAATAATCTTCATGGGGTCCTTGCCATTCCGTTTGGACCCAATCCAGCAGGACCAGGTGAAAAAAATAATACTACATACTACTTATAATTATTTCTAATTTATTGGAGGCATTATCTACTTGCATTTTTATGATCATTATGAACACAATAGGTCTATAATGAACAACGGCCGTCAGATCCAAAAGGCTGTTCTTATAATAATAACTGCAATTAATCATGTATGGCATGATTTTTAAGCTGTATGGCGACAGTGGGTGATAAATAAAAATGAGCCACTGTCTTGGGTGATGATTCATTTCATTTAAGGGACCATGATTGATATTTCATTTCATCCGTGTTTCTGGAAAGTTTAAACAATATGGAATGTCCGTTTGATAAATTCTACAAACACCGATAAACCTCGCCACTCAGCTCTAGTCGTTGCAACTGACTTTACTAAAGCCTTTCATTGAGGTTGTTCTTAACAAATTTGTCAAACTTGGTGTTCGACCTTCCATTATCCCATCTTTTTATATATAAATACACGTGACCAAACCGAGGCTTGAATCAGTGATAATCGTATTTGTGTCAAATATGGAATAGGCTATCTAACAAAGATGGCTGAAGCGATACCGAATGTTGGCGCGTAACTGAGGGAGGGGACGGCTCTCCGCCTTAGGCATTTTTATTTACCCAACCACTTAAAAAATAAATAACTAAATAAAATAAACAAGCACACAAACAAATAAATAGCCAACATAGAAAAAATGTACACCCAAATCGTAGCTATAGAAGGAGAAGTGGTGGGGTGGAATCGTATAGTAGATCCCCCCCCCCCCCCCCAACCGGCTTGTAAGAAGATTTGCCGGACAGGAATGTCTGTTTGTTTAAAAAGAAAATAGTATCCCGGCCTTTTAAAAAGTCAGTTCTTCTAATCTGTTTTTGTTTTCTTTTTAACCGAGTAATTGTTTCACAAAGATCAATATGCTTGTTTAGGTAAATGAGTAACGTTTAGGGATTTTTGCTGCTTCATTTTGTGATCTCATGTGTAAAATATTAGCATGATGTCAAAAGACGTTATATTCAGGCATACAGTATGTTAGTTGAAGATGCTCATTAATTAAAGACCCAAATTGCTGCGGATCAATATTACTAGTACTGCAGTGGCGCAGTAATGTCGGTGTATAATGTCGGTGGCGTGGGCGTTGATTCGAGTGGGGGAAGTATATGAATTGTACCCCACTTTTTGATGACCCATAAAAATATATTGAATAGCCAAATTATGAAGGCCTCTACCCCCATCTCTAGCCTTGACCAAGGCGCGTCTGAACGGTTTGGTCGCATAATTTTGCCCCATTAGATATAATTCGAACTCCTATGCACATGCACACTGTACGGATTCATATGCATACTCTGTACATGTACATCGTACAGTGACAATTCGTCGTCGCGCCTTGATCCTTCTGCACATGTCAAAATTTAAGGCAGAGTCATTAATGCTAATATACCAAATTCAAAAACGAAAGACGTATTCTCATTGGCTATTGGTTGGCCCAGTAACTGCTCGCTGTGCGCGATATACATGTACTATATACTTTACATGTACAACGTGTGTGTGGATGTGCAGCATTCTGCAGTGTGTTTGGGATCAAACGGGGTCAAAGCTAGGGGTCTGTGATTGGCCATCATTTAAAATGAACCGCCCACAAGTCAATATTATTCTTGCATATGACTTTCCATTGGAATTCCAATGGGACAATAAAGAAACATAATATAAGCTTTCGATTACAGAAGGATCAAGGCTGTTGATTCAATTCGAACATCCGAGATCTCGATCGCAATGCACAACCGTATCCACGACTCAGTTACTGCTCTCGCTGTAGTGTACATGTACGTGTGCGGGGCCAGGGACGGCGCACCGTGTGTCCTGAATTTCTCGGGCCAAAATCTTCATAAATTGCTCATAACGCACTAAGGAATATCTAGACTTCGCAGCTTCGCTCACACCGATATTTGATCATGGACAGACTTGTTGGGACACCGGAACAAGAATCGACCATTCCCATGACCCTGTCACTAGGCGTCGATCGGGCGGGGTTTTCCCGGTCCTATAGATGATGTAACCAATGACATCACATGTTTACAAAAGAGCCCCAAAGGTCAAACCGCGCTGGGCTCAAAATGTACACTGATCTTATATTTTGAGAAGGCACTAACATTACCTCTCAAATCTTATTCATCTGATATTTAAAAACATCTTGATGTTATGTGGAGAAGTACAAAATCTTCAAACTCTGCATACAAAATTAGTACACACACTTTTGCCCGGCGGGAAATCACCCTTGTACTCTAAAGGTCACGCAAAGTGTAAACAAGTCACATGGTCTATACACCTCGGCTCAAACCTGCAGTTTTTAAATGGGCACAGCCAAATATTTGACCCCATTTCTATCCTTAATAAGGAGAAAGTTGTTCTGTGACCTCAATCAAAACAATTTTCGGGGGCTACTTTTTTCAAAATTGTTTTCCGCCTCCCCTCCCTTGACAAATTTCTTGCTATAACGTGCCTGAGTAACGGATGACTGGATGAAGAGAGCGCACAGCCAAAAATTAACATGACCACATCCTGCATAAAATAACAATAAATGAACAAAGCTAATCTTCATCGACATGGACAATTACACACAATATTTAATAAAAAACAACATGTTTGTTGACGAAACCCTTTGAACATGTGAAATATTAATAATTGTCTGGAATCGTTAATTCCTGACAATGAGATACATGGCTATCAATGAATAAGACAATCATGCGGAACAGACACAATCGCCTTTGAACATCATCATCCTCGGCAAAGCCGTACTCAAGCGGTACATCAGATACGGCCAGAGTAGCTGTACCAATAATTATTGTATGTGATTACAACAAATAATGTTAAGCGAAAACAAGTTTGTAACTAACCAGAGATTCTTCGAGATATCCTTATGCCAATTACCCACTTAGTTTTGGTCCGAAGGCAACAATAATTCTACATTGACCATAACATTGCTTTTTTCAGAAATGTTTGGACCAATCGAGCTGCAAATACCACATTTTGGTTACTGACAATATAACTCGATCATTATTTGACAATTTCTCGATGAAAACTCTCATATATTACATTAGAGAGCGTGGACACCCGATACTCCAAATTTGTGTCAGTAGATAACGTCTCAAAAGAATCAATTTCATCTTGCTATTAACAAGCACAGATTATAATATGGTAGTCTGGATTACAATTCAGGTCGTTTTAAGTGAGTGGCACATGCATATCGCGTAGCATGCAGCAATGGCACGCTTATTCACACGGACGTCACAGCATGGTCACAGTATAGGTTGGTTGACGGGTTGACGACGATCGTTTCATGAATAATCAAATTGTTTCTGTATACATCGTGTAACAGTCGTACCAACGTTCTAATTAGGCTATAACTGCCATTGCTGTGTTACTCAACAGTACTAGCATGCCATTATGCATGTGCCACCAGATTATAACGACTGACTGACTGACTTAACGACACCAATTGTAATCCAGACGACCAGATTATAATCTGTGCTTGTTAATAGCAAGATGAAATTGATCCTTTTGAGACGTTATCTACTGACACAAATTTGGAGTATCGGGTGGCGTGGAGAATCAACAAATTTCTCGGGCAAGAAATCGGTACGGGATAGGGGTAGCGTGGTAAAGCCTTACATAAGCGTGTTTTTATATCATGGGAACGACCATAAATTAATGTTGGGACTTATTTAATCACAATTATATTGTGAAATGTCTAAAGTTTAAAGCATCTGTGAATTTTTCAGTTAAATCGATCACAACATAAAGGGAGAAAATTTTAAACATGAAATTTGAATTTGTGTATACAATTTTGTTTTTAACACTGGTTAGGGCGATATTCGTTCCCAAAATGGAAAGTACCAATTCTTAAATTCGAACTAAAAGTCATATTATAGAATATTTTGTGTTCGACCATCAGCTTTAAACCAAGTAAGCTTTACATTATAATTTGACAATTTGGAAGAACAATAAATATCTATACCTTACCTTTAAAGGGACAACATCTTCACGATCAGAGCAGACTTTCAACATGGAATCGGTGTCCTAATTTTAGATGAACTCAGTGACTAAAAATAATCTCCCGCAAACGTGCGCTGGCCTAAAAAAAAACAGGTTGCAAAAAGATCATATTACCGTGGCTGATGCATATATAATGAGCCAAGGACTGCATAAGCCACAATAATTATGATCTTATCTTTAAAATGAAATTACTGGTAACATATTGAAAAACACGGGTGATACATTTAATGGTACTTAATACAGTATGTTCTCATTAATGATAAACTAAGAACCTGGATTACCGTTCCCGAAACAGCTCCAGCAACTGAGGAAACCAACCCGAATTGTATTTTCTTTGTAACTATTGGGAGGTACGGGGGCACGTGCCCTACCCCCACCCCTCCCGAGTAAGAAAAACATAAGTGCCAGTAAAAAAAGGTGGTTTTTAGTGACTCCAGAAAATCCAGTTGCCCTCCCCCAAATGCCCCCTACTGAACCCAACCCTACACTCTAAGAAAAAATACCCATTGTTGCGTAAAATTTTACTATTTGTGGTGGTAAAAAGGGAACATGGTCGTTTGCAGGGTAAAACGCTACGCAACAGGGGTTGCGTCAAAATTTACTCAATTCCTGTGTAAAACGTTTTCCCAACAATGCGTCAAAATTTCTTACCCAACTCTGTTGTGTCAAACTTTACCCAACAAATGACTACCCAATCTGTTGACCCCGCAACGTTACCCAACACCGTTGTGTCCTATATTTACTCAGTAGTTGAGCACTATAACCCCAAGTGTTGAGTAAAAATGAAAACGTGCATTTTGACAGCATACACAGACGTTAAAAACAGCCAAACACAAACTGTTGTCATATATTTTTAAATTTAAATTCATGCGCCTTGAGCACCACTTAGTTGGTGGATACGTGCGCTATATAAGTCCACACATTATTACATTACTATTATTAACATCCAATTAAAATCAATTATTACAATCAGCTTCACTTTTTTTATTTTTTTTATCAAAATCTGGAACAGGCAACGTGCAAAGAACAGATTAACAAAAAAGTAGTTTGGGTCTATTTTGTTCGTGTTGGAACTTTGACTAGTAAAACTAAAAAAACTAACAAAAAACACTTTAAAAAATACGTTTAAAGTTTTAATAATTATCACCAACAGACCACTTGACTCAATTTTGATTTTGGTTTGTGTTGAACTTTACATGTCAAACTAAAAGGCTTGCAAAGAGGAAAACACTTTACATGTTTCATAAATTATCCAAATTAATAAACTTTTCACCATTCTCTGGGTTGAGTCCCCTTGACTCAATTTTGCTTTTTCTTCGTGTTGAACTTGACATGTCAAACTAAAAGGCTTACAGAGTAAAAGGCCACTTTACATGTTTCAATAATTATCCAAATGAATCTTTTCACCATTCTCTGGGTTGAGTCCACTTGACTCAATTTTTGATATTTATTCGTGTTGAACTTTAACTGGCAAACTAAAAAGGCCTACAAAGAGGAAAACACTTTACATGTTTCAATAAATTATTCAAATTAATAAACTTTTCACCATTCTCTGGATTGAGTCCACTTACTAAATTTTAGATTTTTATTCGTGTTGAACTTTAACTGGCAAACTAAAAGGCTTACAAAGTGAAAAAAAACATATGTGTCAATGATTATCCAAGCTAAACTTTTCATCATTCTCTGGGTTGAGTCCACTCGACTCAAGTTGGATTTTCGTTCGTGTTGAACTGTACATGTCAAACTAAAAGATTAATACATTTTGTTTCAACTTTTTTTCAAAACATTTGACTATTCTAGTTCTTGTTCTGTCTAAAAACAATTACTTGGAAATAAGCCATCTCAGAAACACTTATTGAATTGGTAAATTTTCACTGCCTTGAAATCCAATCAACTGCAATCACAACTTGGTATTTTGGATCTCAAGCAATCTTTGTTTTTTATGTTTGGGGCCAAAGATCGGACCATGCAACTTTAATGCATTGAATGAATAACACCCACTAAAATACACTTACTGAATGGTTTCACCATATTTCTGCATGAAGTGATGATAAGCATTAAACGCCCTGATTGATCCTGGTTTGTCATTCACGGGTATATTGTAGATATTGTTGTCAAGGAATACCCACACAGCCGAAGCTTGGGGTGGGTAGGTGAGGTCCAGGATTTGGTAGCTCTTATAGCAAAGGTCCACAGCACCTAGGAGGGTCTTTGTTTCAAATGCCCTTCTCTCAATGATGACAAAGGTCTGCCTGGGTTGACTATATGAACCCCCTAGTGCAAGAACAAAAGGCTGTCCTCTCACCGAAGCATCAATGTTGTCCAGAAAGAACTCCAAATTGGTTCCCTCCTGAAAAAAAATTTGAATGAACAATAAAGATTTTGGAAGGTAATTGTAGATAAAACAATGACAACATTCACTGAGATTTTTTTAGAAAACTGCAAAATGTATGTGTGAGTTGTCAATGTGAGTGTAACCAGAAGAAACAGGCTCGTTTTGAATTGGAGGTTTCATTTTTTTTTCTTTAGTGGCTACATGGCTGCTGTGCACAGCAAGCGCTATATAGCAAGCGCTATAAAAACGTTATTAAAAGAAACGTTTTATTATCATCATCATCATCATCATCATCATCATCATGATAAAAACGTTTCTTTTAATAACATTTTACATTATGTGCTCTGATCGGTGGCTAAAACAAAATTCAATCCCATTTCCAAGCCACACTCATACCACAGGATGTACAGTGCCCCACTGTCCAGGACAAGCCACACAAGGATTATGAATAACATGGGACAATAAACAAAGTAACTAGTGAGCAACAATGACTGAGATAGGTAATCCTCTCACAGCTGAGGAAACATTTTTCTCAACGTGGTTCTTGGGTGAAATAACCAAAAATATATCAGACCTTGGGAAAAGAATTAAATAAAATATGAAAAGAAAATAATTCAAACTTGTCAAAAAGAAAATCCTGGACTTTTGGACTATTAATGAATAAGTTTAACTTTTATTTTATGAGAAAACTGAAGAAAATCACAAATGGTGCCCAAAACATGCTTAAATTGTATCACCTATGTAAGCCTATGAGGAAATCCCCAAAATACACGTGGATAGTAATTACCTTCTGGATAGTCAATGAAAAGATCCATCGATTCTTTGGATGATGCCCGTCCTCCCTTTGTAGACTTGCGGCCTTCAAAGAGCAAAGGCAGTAGGAAGAAGCTCAGGTTCATCCGTTCATCTTTTAAAGGTAAACACATGAAATACTGACATTAATAAGTCAATCGATTTGCTGATCACTGATATTTGCAATTTGAGGTAAACCAGTCATTGCCTGACGGTGCTCAAAATTCAGTTTAATGGGCCTAGGTAAATTGATGAGCTCAGACAAATCGGGTGAGAGCTAGTTGTATGCAATATCAATCCACTACCAATAATAAAAACTCAGCTGGATCCGGCCATTTTTCTTGTTATATCTCAGCTGTGAATTAAGAACTAAAGTGCCAGAACCATTTCTCAAGCCAATAATCTAAACGACCAGGATCATCAGAAAAACTGGTACACACTGACATACCAAAGTCAGACTACAACAAAGAGACAAAATGTATTCAAAAGGGAGTCAGCTGGCTTTTGGCAGAGCAAAACGTGATGGGCAGAGGATGTTGAGTACATGTATTTGTATATTTGTAATCAAAGGTTCTGTTTTCCCCAAACGCAAGGGTATATTGTATCAACAGCCAAAGATATTTCAAGTTTAAATGTAAAATACCAAGGTGTAAAGATTATTTTAAAATAGTGTACTTTAGGAAAAAGGTGGTGCAAGCCCATGTTTTCAATATTTATTTGGTTTACCAAGTATAGAATTTCAATATAAATAGATAAATACAAAGTAAATTTTACTCGTGTTTCTGCATGTTCATCTGGTCACTTGATGTCTACATGTAACTAAGCCAGAATATAGCGGGTGGGTATATACCAATCATGATCGGTCCTCTTGTAGCTTCTTACAGCATGCACAGGTATGTGATCAAAGAGAGTGTGATGCTCTCTCAACTCTAAACGCTGTTTTTTTCTTTCAGATGCTTCATAGGCTTGGTAATGGTGGTTGTAATCATGTGTTTCCCATGGTTGCAACACTAAGCAAAGTTTAGAGTCCATCCTAACAATATTATTTAATTGGGCAAAGGAAGGCATTTCACTGTCCTAGTCAGTTAGCAACAGAATATTGGGTCTATAACTGTAACTGTTTATCTTGACATGTCTACACAAAGTGATCTCTTTGTCAGGAGTGCAGTGTAATAATCTACACATCTCCTCCTCATTGTCTAATGAGGAAACATAAGTCACCTCCTGTCTATGGATTGTCACAGATCCTTTGTCAATGTGATGCTTCATTAAGATACGAAATGCCTGTGATTCCTGATGCCTATTAGCCAAGGTTTTCGTGATGTTCCTGTAGTTATTGCATACTTTAGCAACTGCTTTCAGGGGTTTGTGCTTTGCTTCCTGGCGCATGCATGAGTATTGACTTACTGGACCAAGGAGTTTTATGGCTCGCGGATAATGGACAAGGTGGTGGTGCTTGGGAATAAGATGGGAATCTGGAAAAAGTTTCAAGAACAACAAACGGTGTTCCCTAATTCTGGACTTCAGAAAGAGGACTCCTTCATCGCTGATGCTTGGTGCAGAAACAATTTTGTATAATTTCAAGCAATACTTGGAACAATTCCAAAAATTCACAACCTTCAGACACTTTGTCACCCACCATAAGCAAGAAGTACATGGAAAGACAATGCATCTGGGCTGATGTTTGTCCACTTGATCCAAAATGATTCAAAAGCTTCCCTTGAAGGATAGGGCTGGGCTTGTTTGACTGATCATTAAACCCATAACTAAATGAATGGAGCCGGCTGTTAAAATCCTGAAGAGAAAACAACCCCTGGCTGACTAGTTCTGCAAGAACAAGTTTCATTTCTGTTGGAAGCAAACCTTCCAGAAAGTCATGCATGAGGTCTGGACATGCATTTTCCGCCACATGGTAGTAACTCAACTGATTCAGTTGAGAAGACATTTTCAATCCTGTTTTGGACACATCATTCACTTCTAAGTCATCACCAATGCCAGTTTGAGTTCGAAGAGATGTTTTATCCTCAAAAGTCTGGTGGTGTGTATCAGCTTTGTGTGTTTTGCAGAATCTGCAGAAATAATTTGCTGAAAAACTTGTGGTAAATCCTAATATTGTGTTCAGGGCTAAATTATCACCAATCAATTGGAAAAGTTTTGGTTTTACATTGCCCACAAACTCCCCAGGGCTGTTGATTGTCATCCCTCTTGTATACAAATGTTCTAGTTCATTTGTGACAGGAGCTAGTATTGCATTCATTCCATATTTTGAGACGACAGATGATTTTGCCAATGCCACAAATAAGATGTTATCAAGTTTAGCTTGAAATTTCCGAGGTAGGCAGATAAGAGAGATGTATATTCCAAGTACCTTATGTTTTACCTTTTTGGAACCTAGTGGGTTGGCTGTTTCAAATTCGTCGTTGTACAGTAGTAAGTCAATTGTCATGCTCTTGTCTAACACTTGATTATTTCTAGCTTTGTAATATAAGCCATCAAGGTAGGATTTTACCACTGAATCTTCACGCAAGGAGTTTTGTTTGTAGTCAATGATATTTGACATACATCCTGGCTGCTCTAAAAACAGTCTGAGTGTATTTGTTCTGTTCGCCCAGTAATTTTGTTTAAATTCTCCTTGTACACATGTCCCAACACTTTCTCCTCTGGTTTGATCAATGCACCAGCCTTGATGGCGAACTGAGTTTGTTGATATTCAGTTGAGAGTTGAAAAGCTTGTATGGGATCTTTTAATGCATTCATTGTGGATTGAAAGGTCTCCACTTCATCTTTACAGGGAATGACATTCCTTGAAATGTCTTCACAATGGCGCAGCCACCTTCTCTATTGTACACTACAGACCCAATTAATTCACGTGACAGAGAAAGGATCTTTTGAGCAGAGGAGGAAGGAATTGATGATTCTTTTAAATTTGCAATGTAGACAGCAGTTGCATCTTTAAGTTCATCTTCACTCTGGTCCTCCTCAAACATTTCTTCTGCACCACATCCATAAGGTTGGATGTTTTTCTGAGTAGGGTGCAATATGTTTGGCAAAATTGTGGTGTGTGTCCTAGTGTGACCATGGCCTGTTCCACTCAAATTAGAGTGAGCAGATTCTAAATGTCTTTTATAAGTGTATCCACTATAGTAGATGTGATTACATCCTGACTGACTGCATATGATTTTTAGTCTTTGTTTTTGTGGTAAGTTGATGTGCTTGTCTGAGATGTTTCCACAAAGTTTGCAGACTATCATATTCCTGCAGACATTTGTAGCATATATGTGTTTTGTTTTGAAAGGTGCGTGTACATGTACTCACCTTTTCTGTCTTAATCAATTTAAAATGACGCATGAATTTCACCCTCTGTCCGACTTTCGGGATAAGATCTTTAATGCAGTCATCATCCAGAAGTTCCAATGCGGATGAATCAATGTCATTTTCTGCACACACAAAAAAAAAATTAAAATTAAATTTAAAAAAATAAATAAATAAAATAAATACATAAATACATAAATAAATACATAAATAAATAAATACATAAATAGATAAATAGATAAATAGATAAACAGATAAATAAATACACAAACAAACGAATAAAGAAGCTACTTAATTATGCTAAATTATTTACATGTCTTTACATTCCTTGAATAAGGTATCATTTGCTGCACGCTGTTGAAAGTATATATTAGTATTTAATAGCCTTTACTGGTTGATATTTTATTTAATATATGTCTTTTAATTAAATCTTGCTTTGCATTGAAGTGAGCTGTGGCTTGGACATTGTTTTGTTTCTATTAAAAGAAAATTAAGTTCGAAAACTATAAATTTGGTCGACAGTCTAGTTCCAACATGCCCAAGAGTCAATATCCTGATGTTAAATTTTGTCAAGTCGGGGAACCAGACGTTCTACTACCGTTACTATAGCAACTGCAGTAAAAATAAAATAGGCCTAGCTGGCATATCACAAATCAAGTGAAACAAAAAACGTCCACAATCACATTCCAAAAAACAACAACAACACTACAGTCGTTTGACCAGTTCCGGATCATTGACCAGTTCCGGATCACTTCAACTTTGCAATAACCCACATTATTATTATTAACTTCTTACATGACCAATTTCTGTGAAGTGTGAATAAATGTTAAGAATTTAAGTGCATAACAAACATCATCGGTAGATAAATTATGGCCAGTTTTCTGAAGTGTGTCTGCGATAAAAATCATTATTTAAAAAAAATACATTTGGTTCAAAAACGCTGTTAAAACTTCTCACCTTTCAAATTTGAATGTCTGAGCAGAAAAAGTTATATTTCTCACGCTACAACAATAATCAAAACAGTATATTTAAAACATAACATTCTATTTTCAACCAAACCCATGCCCACGTTTTCACAGGGACACCAGCTGTTTTCAGTATATCTTAAAATGACAATAATTACCCTCAAACCGGGGAATCAGGGATTCCAAGTCCCACTGCCTCAACTTGTTCGCAACTCCTGCATCCGCCATGTTGTCTTGTTGTTCGAGAACGTTTCTACACAATACACGACAACGCACTCTCACGTGCACATCATTTACCCATATGCATGCAACATTTTAACCCCAAAAAGAGCATGTCCGTCTATTTTGTAGCGCTCGCTAGGTAAACTTGACCTAGTACTAGCGAGGAAAATGTGTTTTTGTACACATAAGTTGCTTTCACTTTCGATATTTTTTGTGCAACTTCAAAAGGTAAAAATTACCTTCTCAAGGGTACTGGCCAAATCGCCACTTCACCCAACATTGAGTAAGAAGGTACTCAACTTTCGTACCCAACACATTTACTCAGCAAGTTTTTACACTTCTTTTTTAGAGTGAGTTACGCGATTGCATGTGAATCGTACTCTTGTTTTTGATTAGAGCTTTTGGGTTTATTCGATGCGTCGAATGGACGTCATAAAACGTCCAACCCTTGAAGCGTTTCCATTCATCTTTTCTTTGCAGAACTAACGCAGAAGTCACATTTCACGGGAGTACATGGGGAGCCCCTCCTAACCCAAAGAAAAAAATGACATCTTCACCACCCCTCGGGGAGGAGAGTCCCAAGCCAGTCAATCGCAAACCAAACCTTGGCGAGATTCTGCGGACGTTCGGTGAGAACACCACAGCCCATGGCATACCTACCATCACCCGGTCCAAGCGCACCGTGTCCAAGATCTTCTGGCTGGCCGTGTTCCTGTCATTGCTGGGTGTCTTTTGCTTGCAGGGAACCTACGTTATCATCGACTATATCGGTTTCCCGTCAACTACCAAAGTGGAGCTGGTGACGGGAATGAATTTGAACTTCCCGTCAGTAACTATCTGCAACATGAATCGTTTCCGGCGGTCCAAGCTGGTCGGTACCCGCTTTGAAGGGTTGATTCATCTGGACGGTGGACTGGTGGGTGACGACGGGACGGATGATTATAACTGGTTTTTTGACTGGGACAGCGAGTGGTATAATAAGTATATGCTTCAGTACGACGAGGAAACATCACCTAACGAATATGCAGACGTCACATCAAATTCTGGTTCATTCGCATCTGGTACCGCCGAGTCAACTACAGCTATCAATTCTGGTTTAGGACCATCACAGGAAACAACATCAGAAAAAGAGGGAACTGCAACAATATCGCTGTCTAGTTCCATTTCACCACAACACACCGGTAACTCTGCAATCGAAACGTTATCTTCAACAGAAACAACACCTAACCCACCATCTACGTCATCTATATCTGCTGGTTCAGGAACATCACAGGAAGGGAGAACTGCAACGTTGTCTAGTTCCAACACACAATCAGATACCATTGCAGTGGAAACAAACTCTTTAACATCAGCAACGTCATCATCTATACCCCCAGAACAGACAACAGCAACAACGATGACTTCAACAATAGCAGCAACAACAACATCAACTGGTTCTTCAACACATACACAACCTGGAACCACAACTGAAGAGGAAATGGCACCATTGCCAACCACAATTTACGGAACCAAATCTGCAGCTCGAGTCGTTCGAGATAGGAATGATGAACAATTGTCAATGAACACTTTTAAACAATATGACTTTTACTACGACTTGGAAAGCCTATACGACTTTCACTACGAGGAGTACTACGATTGGGGAACCCTAACTGATCCCAATGATTGGCAAGAATTCTACAAACTCTCAAAATCTCCAGATTACAGTGATTTCCTTGACATAATCAACCCAACACGCTCAGAGTTGAAGGAAATTGGACATCAGGCAAAGATCTGATTCTTCAGTGCACCTT
>CM055827.1:37908386-37951288 GCA_029582265.1 Zoroaster sp. YZ-2022
TTTTAAAGATATACTGAAAACAGCTGGTGTCCCTATGAAAACGTGGGCATGGGTTTGGTTGAAAATAGAATGTTATGTTTTAAATATGTTTTGATTATTGTTGTAGCGTGAGAAATATAACTTTTTCTGCTCAGACATTCAAATTTGAAAGGTGAGAAGTTTTAACATCGTTTTTGAACCAAATGTATTTTTTTTTTAAATAATGATTTTTATCGCAGACACACTTCAGAAAACTGCCCATAATTTATCTACCGATGATGTTATGCACTTAAATTTTGGTGTGTTGTCTTATTGGATGCTATTCTTAACATTTATTCACACTTCACAGAAATTGGTCATGTAAGAAGTTAATAATAATAATGTGGGTTATTGCAAAGTTGAAGTGATCCGGAACTGGTCAATGATCCGGAACTGGTCAAACGACTACAGTAGTTTTTGTTTTGTTTTTTGGAATGTGATTGTGGACGTTTTTTGTTTCACTTGATTTGTGATATGCCAGCTAGGCCTATTTTATTTTTACTGCAGTTGCTATAGTAACGGTAGTAGAACGTCTGGTTCCCCGACTTGACAATATTTAACATCAGGATATTGACTCTTGGGCATGTTGGAACTAGACTGTCGACCAAATTTATAGTTTTCGAACTTAATTTTCTTTTAATAGAAACAAAACAATGTCCAAGCCACAGCTCACTTCAATGCAAAGCAAGATTTAATTAAAAGACATATATTAAACTAGAAATTCAGAGTTTGTGCACAAACTCAAGGTGTTCGGAAGTGACGGTAATTGATGTCCTCATCAATTGGGATCATTGTTAAAATGTGACTTAAGATTCGTCAAATGAGTACTTGCAGTATTAAGTTAATACGATCTATGGTTTTAGAAATATTGTAGCGCATCCGTTATTGGCTTAAACGCCCAACCACACATCTATAAAATATATTTTGTCCTGCAAGAGCTTTAGCCTGTGAAACCGCAAACGTCCCCGTGAAGACCGCCAGCTGTTTTCCAGTAGATAACGATCTCAGTCTCTGCGGTTTTTTATCCTGCAAGAGCTTAAGCCTGTGAAACCGCAAACGTCCCCGTGAAGACCGCCAGCTGTTTTCCAGTAGATAACGATCTCAGTCTCTGCGGTTTGTAAACAATGGGCCTCAAAACCACGAGTGTCTGGTGTGTGTTAAGTCAATGGGATTTTGGCCCAGAAAAGGAATTTTGAAGAAAAAAAACAAATCAAAACTTTGACCTTCCGGTACGACCGGAAGCAAATGTCAGACGATTTTGACGTTAACTTTTCAAATGTTGCCTAAGCCTTGATCTATCAGATCCAAGATTATGAACATCATAGCTTTAGTATATTTTGATATACAGTCGATAGCAAATGGTCATTTTAAAAACTTAAATGGCTTGTAATTTGATACCTGATGACGTGATCATGACGTAACTAGATTCATCTACATGATAAGGTCTTTATATGTGTGAAGTTTCAAGGTTGTGTGAAATTGTTAACTTGCACTTTCGATGTAGAGAAGAGTTAAGGAGAAGAAGGAGAAGTAAAAAAAAAAAACCGGAACAATTACAATAGTTGTTCGGCTGAAAGGCCGAACACCTAATAAAATATCAACCAGTAAAGGCTATTAAATACTAATATATACTTTCAACAGTGTGCAGCAAATGATACCTTATTCAAGGAATGTAAAGACATGTAAATAATTTAGCATAATTAAGTAGCTTCTTTATTCGTTTGTTTGTGTATTTATTTATCTATTTATCTATTTATATATTTATCTATTTATTTATATATGTATTTATTTATGTATTTATTTATTTATTTTATTTTTATTTATTTATTTATTTTTGTGTGCAGAAAATGACATTGATTCATCCGCATTGGAACTTCTGGATGATGACTGCATTAAAGATCTTATCCCGAAAGTCGGACAGAGGGTGAAATTCATGCGTCATTTTAAATTGATTAAGACAGAAAAAGTGAGTACATGTACACGCACCTTTCAAAACAAAACACATATATGCTACAAATGTCTGCAGGAATATGATAGTCTGCAAACTTTGTGGAAACATCTCAGACAAGCACATCAACTTACCACAAAAACAAAGACTAACTAGAAATTCAGAGTTTGTGAACAAACTCAAGGTGTTCGGAAGTGACGGTAATTGATGTCCTCATCAATTGGGATCATTGTTAAAATGTGACTTAAGATTGTTTTCAAAAGTAAGTTGCCTTGCTCATTTCAAAGAAATAGCTTTTCGGTATTGGCTTTTTCAACAGCCCTTTCCATTCGTTCAAAAATGACACTGCAGTATTAAGTTAATACGATCTATGGTTTTAGAAATATTGTAGCGCATCCGTTATTGGCTTAAACGCCCAACCACACATCTATAAAATATATTTTATCCTGCAAGAGCTTTAGCCTGTGACACCGGAAACGTCCCCGTGAAGACCGCCAGCTGTTTTCCAGTAGATAACGATCTCAGTCTCTGCGGTTTGTAAACAATGGGCCCCAGAACCACGAGTGTCTGGTGTGTAAAGTCAATGGATTTTGGCCCAGAAAAGGAATTTTGAAGAAAAACAAATCAAAACTTTGACCTTCCGGTACGACCGGAAGCAAATGTCAGACGATTTTGACGTTAACTTTTCAAATGTTGCCTAAGCCTTGATCTATCAGATCCCAGATTATGAACATCATAGCTTTAGTATATTTTGATATACAGTCGATAGCAAATGGTCATTTTTAAAACTTAAATGGCTTGTAATTTGATACCTGATGACGTTACGTAACAACTTCTAGATTCATCTACATGATAAGGTCTTTATATGTGTGAAGTTTCAAGGTTGTGTGAAATTGTTAACTTGCACTTTCGATGTAGAGAAGAGTTAAGGAGAAGAAGAAGAAGGAGAAGTAAAAAAAAACAAAAAAACGGAACAATAACAATAGTTGTTCGGCTGAAAAGCCGAACACCTAAAAATCATATGCAGTCAGTCAGGATGTAATCTACTATAGTGGATACACTTATAAAAGACATTTAGAATCTGCTCACTCTAATTTGAGTGGAACAGGCCATGGTCACACTAGGACACACACCACAATTTTGCCAAACATGTTGCACCCTACTCAGAAAAACATCCAACCCTACGGATGTGGTGCAGAAGAAATGTTTGAGGAGGACCAGAGTGAAGATGAACTTAAATATGCAACTGCTGTCTACATTGCAAATTTAAAAGACTCATCAATTCCTTCCTCCTCTGCTCAAAAGATCCTTTCTCTGTCACATGAATTAATTGGGTCTGTAGTTTGTACAATAGAGAAGGTGGCTGCGCCATTGTTAGAAGATATTTCAAGGAATGTCATTCCCTGTAAAGATGAAGTGGAGACCTTTCAATCCACAATGAATGCACTAAAAGATCCCATACAAGCTTTTCAACTCTCAACTGAATATCAACAAACTCAGTTCGCCATCAAGGCTGGTGCATTGATCAAACCAGAGGAGAAAGTGTTGGGACATGTGTACAAGGAGAATTTAAACAAAATCACTGGGCGAACAGAACAAATACACTCAGACGAGACTTTCCAGTATGTTCCAATAGAAGCAAACTTGAAACTGTTTTTAGAGCAGCCAGGATGTATGTCAAATATCATTGACTACAAACAAAACTCCTCGCGTGAAGATTCAGTGGTAAAATCCTACCTTGATGGCTTATATTACAAAGCTAGAAATAATCAAGTGTTAGACAAGAGCATGACAATTGACTTACTACTGTACAACGACGAATTTGAAACAGCCAACCCACTAGGTTCCAAAAAGGGAAAACATAAGGTACTTGGAATATACATCTCTCTTATCTGCCTACATCGGAAATTTCAAGCTAAACTTGATAACATCTTACTTGTGGCATTGGCAAAATCATCTGTCGTCTCAAAATATGGAATGAATGCAATACTAGCTCCTGTCACAAATGAACTAGAACATTTGTATACAAGAGGCATGACAATCAACAGCCCTGGGGAGTTTGTGGGCAATGTAAAATGTGTTCAGGCAACACTGCCACTGTTCAGACAGACCTCGGATGTATATTAGGATTGCCATAGGTTCTTCCATGGCATAGGTAATCTTTTTAGAGGCATCTCCAAGCATTATCACGTGACAGGTCATGTGAGGGACCTCAACAATGGCATTTAAGAAAGACACAATGTTGCAAGCTTCTGATGCAAGCTCTTAAGTCAAACCCCCAAAAGGCGGACCAAAAAGTATATTTCCTTTATTAGATATTTAGGTGTTTCAGCAAGAAAAGTGCATGATAACTGTTGGACTCTAAATACACAAAGTCAAATGTTTTGTCTTCCAGCAGATCATTTTTTGTAGGAATTAAACTTCAAATCTTAATCTTTTTGAAAGGAGCTCTGGGATTAGTATACAAATATTGACTACTCACTCATAGCTCCTGTGGTGCGCCAGCAGGGATTTGATTTTTATACGAGGCAAATCTAAGAGAAAATTAAATGATCCACGGATAACAGGGGAAGGGGGTGGGGGGGGGGGCTAGTTTTACTTCACTACAAGATAAAGCTGTATTTGTTTCATAACACCTCTGTTAGGTTTTAAATATTTAATTGTTTTCATTCTTACCACTTAAGAAAGTGAATATCACTGAAACTAAATGGCAATTGCCTCAATTCATCTGTTTGTCTCATAGGCCTAAGAGAATGTCATATGGTATTTTATGTAAAATATTTCCACAACACTGGCACACAAAGCTTTTATATATGAATTTCAGGTAAAACTGTATTTTTTGTATTTATGGTCATTCACAGATAGAACAAGACTATGAAATTGTCTTTCCATCTAAACACCAACTCTTGTATCAAAAATGGCCAACAATGTCAGCATGCAGTACTGCTGTGGGATGGAAGAAGCGATTTGGAATTGAGGATATGGACGACAAGGACATTACAGGGGGTAAATATCTGACTGATTCGTCTCCAAGTGCATTGTGGCATTTAACATTGCCGTGTTTGATGACATGACAGTACAGGGATAGTAAAGTAGTGCCAACAAAGCCATTGTAGAGATGGAGGAATGCACTATTAAACTTTTAACAAATGACAATAAATGCAAATTGATGGCATTGTCCTCAATCATTTAAAGAGGCGAAATTTATTCTTTTTAACTTTTGAATGCTCAGGGGCTAATTACAAAGGGCTAAGCTCAGCCAATCAGATTACAAGCCAAAATGCCGTATACTCTGAATACTCTCTTGAAAATAATGCCTTGATCCTGGTCGTTTAGATTATTGGCTTGAGAAATGGTTCTGGCACTTTAGTTCTTAATGCACAGCTGAGATATAACAAGAAAAATGGCCGGATCCAGCCGAGTTTTTATTATTGGTAGTGGATTGATATTGCATACAACTAGCTCTCACCCGATTTGTCTGAGCTTATCAATTTACCTAGGCCCATTAAACTGAATTTTGGGCACCGTCAGGCAATGACTGGTTTACCTCAAATTGCAAATATCAGTGATCAGCAAATCGATTGACTTATTAATGTCGGTATTTCATGTGTTTACCTTTAAAAGATGAACGGATGAACCTGAGCTTCTTCCTACTGCCTTTGCTCTTTAAAGGCCGCAAGTCTACAAAGGGAGGACGGGCATCATCCAAAGAATCGATGGATCTTTTCATTGACTATCAGAAGGTAATTACTATCCACGTGTATTTTGGGGATTTCCTCATAGGCTTACATAGGTGATACAATTTAAGCATGTTTTGGGCACCATTTGTGATTTTCTTCAGTTTTCTCATAAAATAAAAGTTAAACTTATTCATTAATAGTCCAAAAGTCCAGGATTTCTTTTTTTTGACAAGTTTGAATTATTTTCTTTTCATATTTTATTTAATTCTTTTCCCAAGGTCTGATATATTTTTGGTTATTTCATCCAAGAACCACGTTGAGAAAGAATATTTCCTCAGCTGTGAGAGGATTACCTATCTCAGTCATTGTTGCTCACTAGTTACTTTGTTTATTGTCCCATGTTATTCATAATCCTTGTGTGGCTTGTCCTGGACAGTGGGGCACTGTACATCCTGTGGTATGAGTGTGGCTTGGAAATGGGATTGAATTTTGTTTTAGCCACCGATCAGAGCACATAATGTAAAATGTTATTAAAAGAAACGTTTTTATCATGATGATGATGATGATGATGATGATGATGATGATAATAAAAGTTTCTTTTAATAACGTTTTTATAGCGCTTGCTTGCACAGCAGCCACGTAGCCACTAAAGAAAAAAAAATGAAACCTCCAATTCAAAACGAGCCTGTTTCTTCTGGTTACACTCACATTGACAACTCACACATACATTTTGCAGTTTTCTAAAATAATCTCAGTGAATGTTGTCATTGTTTTATCTACAATTACCTTCCAAAATCTTTATTGTTCATTCAAAAAATTTTTCAGGAGGGAACCAATCTGGAGTTCTTTCTGGACAACATTGATGCTTCGGTGAGAGGACAGCCTTTTGTTCTTGCACTAGGGGGTTCATATAGTCAACCCAGGCAGACCTTTGTCATCATTGAGAGAAGGGCATTTGAAACAAAGACCCTCCTAGGTGCTGTGGACCTTTGCTATAAGAGCTACCAAATCCTGGACCTCACCTACCCACCCCAAGCTTCGGCTGTGTGGGTATTCCTTGACAACAATATCGTCAAATTTCTTATTCAGTGATTCTGCCCATTCCAAGGGTACACGGAGTCAAACATTTAAATGTTTACTTCTTCCACCATGGAAAACTAATCCAGGTAGACGGTCATTCCACTTTAGAGCTGTAAATCGCTGGAATAAGTTGTCAAATGACATTCGGCTCAACTTTAGTACCATGACTACACATATTTTAAAAAATGCCATCAGTACTCATTAATGCTGACATGTTATGATTTCATGTATATTGATATATAGGCCTAATGTACATTTATACGTTTACACTTTTAAACCTAATACTATGTTATGACTGTGTATATTATGTACACATACTGTAAATATATCTTGTATATACTTTTGTGCATTTTGAATACATGTAGTGTAGAATACAATAATGTTTTAATCTGGACCTCTTGGGAGACCAGTACTTTGTATTGAAAGAGATATCCAGAATAAAGATAGAATAAACAACAACAATATACCCGTGAATGACAAACCAGGATCAATCAGGGCGTTTAATGCTTATCATCACTTCATGCAGAAATAGGGTGAAACCATTCAGTAAGTGTATTTTAGTGGGTGTTATTCATTCAATGCATTAAAGTTGCATGGCCCGATCTTTGGCCCCAAACATAAAAAACAAAGATTGCTTGAGATCCCAAATACCAAGTTGTGATTGCAGTTGATTGAATTTCAAGGCAGTGAAAATGTACCAATTCAATAAGTGTTTCTGAGATGGCTTATTTCCAAGTAATTGTTTTTAGACAGAACAAGAACTAGAATAGTAAAATGTTTTGAAAAAAAGTTGTAACAAAATTTATTAATCTTTTAGTTTGAAATATACAGTTCAACACGAACAAAAATCCAACTTGAGTCGAGTGGACTCAACCCAGAGAATGATGAAAAGTTTAGCTTGGATAATCATTGACACATGTTTTTTCACTTTGTAAGCCTTTTAGTTTGCCAGTTAAAGTTCAACACGAATAAAAATCAAAAATTGAGTAAGTGGACTCAATCCAGAGAATGGTGAAAAGTTTATTAATTTGAATAATTTATTGAAACATGTAAAGTGTTTTCCTCTTTGTGAGGCCTTTTAGTTTGCCAGTTAAAGTTCAACACGAAGAAAAAGCAAAATTGAGTCAAGGAGACTCAACCCAGAGAATGGTGAAAAGTTTATTAATTTGGATAATTTATGAAACATGTAAAGTGTTTTCCTCTTTGCAAGCCTTTTAGTTTGACATGTAAAGTTCAACACAAACCAAAATCAAAATTGAGTCAAGTGGTCTGTTGGTGATAATTATTAAAACTTCAAACATATTTTTTAAAGTGTTTTTTGTTAGTTTTTTTAGTTTTACTAGTCAAAGTTCCAACACGAACAAAATAGACCCAAACTACTTTTTTGTTAATCTGTTCTTTGCACGTTGCCTGTTCCAGATTTTGATTTTAAAAAAAGAAAAAAAGTGAAGCTGATTGTAATAATTGATTTGACTGATTTTAATTGGATGTTGGTGAATTTAAATTAAAAAAATATATGACAACAGTTTGTGTTTGGCTGTTTTTAACGTCTGTGTATGCTGTCAAAATGCACGTTTTCGTTTTCATTTTCACTCAACACTTGGGGTTATAGTGCTCAACTACTGAGTAAATATAGGTCTGTCTCATAAGTCAACGTAAGGGACGGACGTAAACCCAAAATGGACGTATGGTTACGCTCAGGCTTGTAACCTGAGATTTGATTGGTCACCCGATTTCTTACACCAGGAGCGCTGACTGTCACCTCGTTACTGTTGGACGTATGCAAAGCTTCATTGTCTGAGAGGTGGTCGGAACGGCGCGCCACGACCGCCCCCGTGCACAACAATGGGAATAAATTATCTTTCACTGAGAGGCACCTATAGCCCTATTGTCCAAATGTCGGCACACAAAGGATCGGCATACGTTATGACATAAGAGATGTGTGGTCGTGGACAGTGGAAAAGCCGGCTATTCAAATTGAATTGAGTGACATTAATTGTTGTTATCTCATGACTTTTAGACTATGTATATAGGCCTAGTTTTAGTTCGTTATTTGGTAGTAGTCGAAGAATACACATCGCAGTTTAATAAGTATTTTACATCATACGGCGGAGGCAATTGGTAGGGTGGGTGTGGGCCAGGAGGAGATAACACTCCTCCGTGAAGGTTATCAACAACACAGAAACAACTATGTCAGGATCCTGGCCCACATCCGACAGAACATCCGCCGTCTGCCTGAACGCGTCAGGGAGCTGTACGGGAGGCGAACCGCCACACAGCTGAGGCGAAGAATTAGAGAAGTAATCGGCAGAGAAATTGCAGAGTAAGTACATGCATACCCCCCCCCCCCACTCAAGTAACTAAGGGGCCGCATGCATGTTCTGATTTTCTCGGGGGGGGGGGTGTTTTGGAAGCAAAACTCGGGTGTGAAATCCCCTAGAAATTGAACATTGGGGATCAATATTAAGATCACTTCACCGAGAAATCAAAGAAAGGGGTACTATTTTGAAGATGTATGCTCGAGACGGAGATACCTGGCCCGAGATGGGGTTAATATCCTTATCAGAAGGGGGTGGAAAGTTGTCTTGAAAGTTGTCCATTCTTGTAGAAGTCGATCATTTTTGCTTTCATTCATTTTTATCATGAATGGTATCGCCGTTGCAGCACTCTCAATGTAATTGTGGAATTCTTATTAAAACTGTTCTTATTCTGTCATATTTGCCGGCTCTCAACATATACATGCACATCTTGCATTTTTACATTTCAGTGGTGTCAAAGGGAGATGCGTTACGCCCAGGTTCCGGCCGCAAGATGGCGGCAACCGCCACAACGAGCAGATGAATCCCAGCCAGCGCCACAGCAATTGGCACCACCAGTCCAGCAATTGGCAGAACCTGAGCCAGCAGAGCCGCCAGTCATGCCAGTAGTTGTCCACCAAGCGCCAGAACAACCCGAACAACCCGAGCCACCACTGGCAGTTGACCAGCAAGAACGACTAAACCGAAGAAGGTATATCCAGCCTGCCAATCCCGTCGACATCTTCTTCGAGGCCCCTGCAGAGCCCGCTGATCCTGAGCCTGATCCAGCTCCTGAGGAAGAACCCAATGTCCCCAACCCACAGCAACCAAGGGAGGAGCACCGACCGAGAAGACAAACTCTCTGGCAATTGGCCAGACAAAACCAAGAGGAATACCGTGACTTTTGCGGGAGGCCCGCGAACTTGTACGACTGCAGAGAGCAATGCTGATGGGCGAGGACCTCGGTAAGTAATTTTGCCTTTGACAGTAATCCTTCTTTCCTTTTCTTCTTCCTTCCTTCTCTCTTTTCCTTCTCTCCTTTGTCCCTTCCTTCTCATGGTCTTGTCAAATCTCTCCCCTCCTTCGGGAACAATAGACATCGCTGTGATGTCATTAACTTGTTGATAGACGTTTTCTCCGCTTACAAACAATCTTTCAATTTTTTTTTCAGAAGAAGAAGACTGATCTACTGCTGATTCTGCTTCCGACAACCACAAAGCTGCTTTTAGCTTGGTTACTGATACTGATAGTTCTGATGTAACATGCCCGACTATTGTGCATCAACTTCCACTTTGGGCTCTCTCAGAGGCGACACTACAGTAGGGCATTTTTGTACATGTCCGGTCATGATTTGAAAAACTTGGGAAGAGTTTTAAGACTGTGTTCATATTTTTATTTAATGAAATATTTTATTTTGAAGTTCAAACTAGTGTTGCTGATAGAATAAAACAACAGGTATTGGCTATTTTTTTTTATCAATAAACTATTTTATTTCCACGTCCAGTCTTTCTTGCTGTATAATCAAAGTCTATCACAGTTTTGTCTATCTGATCTCATGAATCAATTGGATATGTCGATTTGTAAGACACCAACAGAGTAGGCACCAACAGAGTAGCCATCAAGAGAGACGTACTGATGAAAAATATTGTTCCTATCACAATTCATGGGAACATTCCACAGAAGAATGTCGAAACAAAAACAAGTATAGGCCTAATGCTCCAGACAAAGACAGCCCTGGACCTAAGAACCCGAACAAAGGCCTTAAACCAAAAAAAGGCCTACAAATGTGAAGCGCACAAACAACAAATTAAATTAGGTCTAACAAAGAAAAAGTCGAAGTTGTTGATGAAGCTGAAGCCAGACTTCGGAAATGTAATATATAAGTGGTATAGTCAATGGCCGACCCGTCACTATAGGCAGAGACTCGCAGTGTACACAAACGGTAGTTGCCGCAGACCTGGTCCCAACGAAATGTTATACAGAAGAAAATGTAACTGTTAGTGGTATAACAGTAAAAGTGGTTCTATACCACTAGCCAAAATTGATCTGCAATGCAAAATCATATCAGGAGAAGTAATAGTAGCAGTAGTTTTAGGTCTATATAGAGAAGTCTTACTAGGACATGACCTACAGTTGTAGATAAAATATGTGGAGATGTAATGGCAAAACAAATCTGTGTATTAACCAGACAACAAGCAAAACAGGAAATGGACGAAATAAAACAAGCTGAAACTGAGTTAATAGAACACAAGAATGATATAACAGACTTAGGACTAGATGATGATACTCAGGTCTTAAACAACACAGAAAAGAACAACAATAATACTATAGTAGACAGGTAGAAATAGGCCTAAGTAATACTTCACAGTATGAAAATGAGGTACAACAAGAAGTGAATAGCACACAGAAGATAGGCCTAAGGAGAAAAGCACTTTGTCAAAAAGACAGACAAAAGCAAACAAAGCATGGCCAAATGTTGATAAAAATGGCCCAAGAGAAATGCAGCAAAATGATATGACACTAAGAGGAGTAAAACAGAGACTTGCACCAATATCAGACATTGATAAAGAAAGGGTGTGTTTCTATTCCAAAGACAATGTCATAATGAGAAAATGGAAATCCAAGAAAAACCAAGACTCTAATAAATAATGTTGAAGCGGTATACCAAATCGTGGTACCACAACAATATAGGCCCAACATATTAGAAATGGCACATGATACATGTATCACCATGTCAGGTCACATGGGCATTGAGAAAACTAAACAAAGAATCTTAGCCCACTATACTGGCCAGGCATATTCCAAGATGTATCAAACTACATAAAATGTTGTCCCACATGCCAAATGATGGGCAAAAGCAAAGCACCAAGAAAAGCTCCACTTATTCCTATGCCAGTCATAGATTCCCCTTTTGATCGCATAGCAATAGACATTGTAGGCCCACTAGAAAGGTCCCGCTAAGGCAACAAATATCTGTTAACAATGTGTGATTATGCCACAAGGTTCCCAGAAGCCATTCCCCTATCTATTATGCGAGCTGACACAGTTGCAAATGCACTACTCGCCATATTCGCCAGAATTGGCATCCCACGAGAAATTGTACATGATCAAGGCACAAATTCCATGTCACAAATAATGGTTTCCATGTGCAAAAAGCTGAACATAACACAGCTAACTTCACATGCGTATCACCACCAAACTGTAGGAATTACAGAGAGATTCCATGGAACTCTCAAAAACATGTTGAGGACGCTCTCCAAAGCTGAACGCAAAACCTGAGATGAATTCATTCCCCACTTCTTATTTGCTTTTAGAGAGGTACCCAACCAAGCAACAGGTTTCTCACCATTTCAACTCCTATATGGAAGACAAATCAGAGGCCCACTAAGTGTCATCAAACAAAACTGGATCACTGACGAACCAGGAAATGAAGACGCTGTCACAAACCTCATTGACATGCGAAAGCGCATCAAAGGTCTAATTAAGGAGGCAAATGAGAACCTAACACAGTACCAAAGAAAAACTAGATATAAGTTTTTGTCACAACAAAAACTAGGTGTTCGGTTAAAGTTAAAATGATGACGTCATCAATTCGAAGTGTTGGAGAAAGTCAAATGTTAACGTCTGTTGAAGTTCTCGCGAGAAGTTTATTTGAATCCAATACAATACTGAATTTAGAAATCATATTTTAATATTAAACTTTGACTTCCGGTTTGGACAGGAAGTAAAGGTCAAAGTGGGGTCACCTTTGTGTAAATATTTTTCGACAATTAACAATCTATACAATGGTGGAAAGATTGTGAATTTACCTGTTGTGGTTGTTGAGATATGATTTTTTTTAAATATTAAACTTTGACTTCCGGTTTGGACAGGAAGTAAGGTCAAATTGGGGTCACCTTTTTGTAAATATTTTTGGACAATTAACGATCTGTACAATGGTACAAAAATTTTGAATTTACCTCTTGTGGTTGTTGAGATATGATTTGTTTAAATATTAAACTTTGACTTCCGGTTTGGACAGGAAGTAAGGTCAAATTAAGATCACCTTTGTGTAAATATTTTTTGACAATTAACAATCTGTACAATGGTGCAAAAACTGTGAATTTACCTGTTGTGGTTGTTGAGATATGATTTTTTTAAATATTAAACTTTGACTTCCGGTTTGGACAGGAAGTAAGGTCAAATTCGGGTCACCTTTTTGTAAATATTTTTGGACAATTAACGATCTGTACAATGGTACAAAAATTTTGAATTTACCTCTTGTGGTTGTTGAGATATGATTTGTTTAAATATTAAACTTTGACTTCCGGTTTGGACAGGAAGTAAGGTCAAATTAAGATCACCTTTGTGTAAATATTTTTTGACAATTAACAATCTGTACAATGGTGCAAAAACTGTGAATTTACCTGTTGTGGTTGTTGAGATATGATTTTTTTAAATATTAAACTTTGACTTCCGGTTTGGACAGGAAGTAAGGTCAAATTCGGGTCACCTTTTTGTAAATATTTTTGGACAATTAACGATCTGTACAATGGTACAACAATTTTGAATTTACCTCTTGTGGTTGTTGAGATATGATTTTTTTAAATATTAAACTTTGACTTCCGGTTTGGACAGGAAGTAAGGTCAAATTGGGGTCACCTTTTTGTAAATATTTTTGGACAATTAACGATCTGTACAATGGTACAAAAATTTTGAATTTACCTCTTGTGGTTGTTGAGATATGATTTGTTTAAATATTAAACTTTGACTTCCGGTTTGGACAGGAAGTAAGGTCAAATTGGGGTCACCTTTTTGTAAATATTTTTGGACAATTAACGATCTGTACAATGGTACAAAAATTTTGAATTTACCTCTTGTGGTTGTTGAGATATGATTTTTTTAAATATTAAACTTTGACTTCCGGTTTGGACAGGAAGTAAGGTCAAATTGGGGTCACCTTTTTGTAAATATTTTTGGACAATTAACGATCTGTACAATGGTACAAAAATTTTGAATTTACCTCTTGTGGTTGTTGAGATATGATTTTTTTAAATATTAAACTTTGATTTATCGTAATTCGATATCTGATGACCTAATCATGACGTCACAAATTTTGTTTCATCTACGTGTTAAATTCTAAGTATATGCCAAGTTTCAAGTTCATGTGAAGTTTGCAAGTATGTGTTTTTTTGTAGACAATCTATGGGGAGATGAAGAAGGAGAAGAAAAAAAACGAACAAAAACTAGAGATTGGTGTTTGTATTGACAAACACTAGGTGTTCGGGACACATAAAGGTCAAATTGGGGTCAACATTGTTTAAATATTTTTTGACAATTAACGATCTGTACATTGGTGCAAAGATTGTGAATTTACCTCTTGTGGATGATTTTTGTTAATATTAAACTTTGACTTCCGGTTTGGACAGGAAGTAAAGGTCAAATTGGGGTCAGCTTTTTGTAAATATTTTTTTTACAGTTAACGATCTGTACAATGGTGAAAAAACTGTGAATTTACCTCTTGTGGTTGTTGTGATTTGATTTTTTTAAATATTAAACTTTGACTTCCGATGTGGACAGGAAGTAAGGTCAAATTGGGGTCACCTTTTTGTAAATATTTTTTGCCAATAAAAGATCTGTACAATGGTAAAAAAATTGTTAATTTACCCCTTGTGGTTGTTGAGATATGATTTTTTTTAAATATTAAACTTTGACTTCCGGTTTGAACAGGAAGTAAGGTCAAATTGGGGTCACCTTTGTGTAAATATTTTTCGACAATCTATACAATGGTGCAAAAAATTTCAATTTACCTCTTGTGGTTGTTGAAATATGATTTTTTTTAAATATTAAACTTTGACTTCCGGTTTGGACAAGAAGTAAGGTCAAATTGGGGTCACCTTTGTGTAAATATTTTTGGACAATTAACGATCTGTACAATGGTGCAGAAAATGTCAATTTACCTCTTGTGGTTGTTGAGATATGATTTTATAAATTATTAAACTTTGACTTCCGGTTTGGACAGGAAGTAAGGTCAAATTGGGGTCATCTTTTTGTAAATATTTTTCGACAATTAGCGATCTGTACAATGGTACAAAAATTGTGAATTTATCTCTTGTGGTTGTTGAGATATGATTTTTTAAATATTAAACTTTGACTTCCGGTTTGGACAGGAAGTAAGGTCAAATTGGGGTCACTTTTTGCAAATATTTTTGACAATTAACAATGTATACAATGGTGGAAAAAATGTCAATTTACCTCTTGTGGTTGTTGAGATATGATTTTTTTAAATATTAAACTTTGACTTCCGGTTTGGACAGGAAGTAAGGTCAAATTGGGGTATAAATATTTTTTGACAATTAACGATCTGTACAATGGTACAAAATTCTTTAATTTACTTCTTATGGTTGTTGAGATATGATTTTTTTTAAATATTAAACTTTGACTTCCGGTTTGGACAGGAAGTAAGGTCAAATTGGGGTCACCTTTGTGTAAATATTTGTTGACAATTAATCTGTACAATGGTGCAATAAATGTCAATTTACCTCTTGTGGTTGTTGAGATATGATTTTTTAAAATATTAAACTAGATTATTTTAATATTAAATTTTGACTTCCGGTTTGGACAGGAAGTAAGGTCAAATTGGGGCCACTCACAACTCGTGTTTCATCTACTTGTTAAGTTCTAAGTACATGCCAAGTTTCAAGTTCATGTGAAGTTTGCAAGTATGTGTGTGCAGGTCTTGTACAATACAATGACAAAAAAAATTCGATCAAGTGTTATAATATTTAAATGTTTGGTTCAGTTTTTTAAAACAATACTTATAGGGAAGAGACAGCACAATGTAATTTGAAGGATAACTGTAAAATAAAAAGAAACAAACAATACTGAAATATGATCTTCTGATTGTTACATGTATATGTATTTATGTGTCATTAACTGTTGAAAATACATTTTCATAAATAGTAATGTTAAAGTTATTGTTTAAAGGTGGCAATATCTTCACGATCAACAGGGCATGGAATCAGAGTTCAAGTTCTAGTTTAACTCAGTGACTGAAAATAATACTCACATGATGAGGTCATATTCGCATTGCTGCTGCATAAATGAGCCAGTAATTTGTAGTCACTATGTTCGTCTTAAACTAGGACACCAATTCCATGGCCCGTTTGTAGAAAGTCTGCTCTGATCGTGGCGATACTGTCTGTTTAACCAATTGTGTTTATGGGATTGATGGTCAGTACTATCCCAATGCGAGCATACAAATAAATAGGAACTTTAATTGGGTGATCTGGCAAAAGGTATTCCAAGGCTGACACACCCATGCAATGAAGATTGGGGGGGTGGGGGGGGGGGAATGTTTACTATGTTTATATGGCCCAACTGCCAGTGATTCACTGTCGGCAATGTACATTTTACTAGATCACCAACAGATATTGCTTAATAATTACATTTGTGAGGATGTTTAGGTCCAGTCAAAAAAATAATAAGAATTCCTCAGTACTATTTTTGTTCTAACATGTTAAAGAAATTCCTTGAAAGACCTAGATGTGTCTTGAGGTCCTGAAAAAACAATTCCCTTGAGGGTCAAGACTGCCACAGATAGGATAAGTCCATATAAAATAATTTGAATAATACGTCAACTCCTTTGAATGGATAAACTTCAAATGCTGGCCATTGGATCACAAAGTTACACAGACTCTAACACACCTTGTAGCAGTAGCACAAATGGATATCGTTGATCTGAAATATAAACGAATCATGTAAAAACAATATTAAATGTTTTCAAAGAGGGACAAAGAATAATGGGTCATGCTAACAAAACACACATAACTTAGAATGCCCTTATATGTTATTATCAGGATGATGGATTGATGTAACTTCAGAAAAATGATCCCTTCAGAACAATGCCTTTAAGTTAGGTTTTACAATGGAATAGAACTACATGTGATGTCTTCCTTCCTCCATGATGTGACCGTTTCATTATTTCAATAAATGTGCTGATATTTGTTTCTGGTCTACTTTAGTGAGAAAATTAAGTGCTAGTATAAAGTAAACTGCAATGCAGCCATCACCACACAGGACATAAGTACTACTATCATTATGAGGAACTACAGACACTATAGTGTAGCTAAATTAACTTGTACTTTTACCAACGCGTACTCCACCGGATGTCAATCCTTACGCATGCCAGTAAATATTCAGTAATAAATATTTTTCCGGGTTGAGTTGACCAAAATAAGTGTGAATTGCTAAAAGTACAAGCACGCATACGAGTTGACCTGTTTCACTCCAGGCGCGGCACATGTGATACCATTGCCACACTAAGGTTTTTAACGTTAACCATGGTTTTATGTAATCAATATCTATAAAATTATACTAAAACGAACATACATCTATAAAAAATGTGAACGTTTACATACCTTCAAACGAAACCAAGTAATGAAGACCACTTCCATTAATTGTGCACGGATTCTCAAATGATCTGTTAACGTAAGACGTTAAACCATACCATCGTGTAGCCTACAAACTGAAGATTGTTGATGACTTGAACAGTTACGATACTGCATTTGGATGTGGTGTAAACGCTGTCTCGGGGTGCTGTAGGCTGGAACTTAGTCTGAGCCATGATGTATTGGAGTCAACATGCTGTAAAAAATAATAGGAAAGTTTTATAAGTACATGGACCAAGAATAAAGTATTTGAAACTTCAGAGAAGTTCTAATTTATGTGAATGAGGAAAATAATACATCACAGTGAACATGCTGTACAAAATAGTAAGAAGGTTTTACAAGTACATGGACCAAGAATAAAGTATTTGAAAATTCAGAGAAGTTCTAATTTATAATATGAATGGGGAAAACAGTGTATAATTTTGGAGTAGCTGGACCATTGAAATTGAAAAGGGCATTGGTTGTTTTCAAAATTGCACACAATTATTCTTGACAATGTGTAATAAATGAAAGAAATGTTCTTGCATGAAACTCACATCAAAAGAGAAAGGTATTTAAGGAAATTGCCGAGTCTCATAATTTCATGTGAGAGATGTCTGAGAGAGGCCTCCCCATGTACATGTATTGTGTCATGAATATTGTGCATTTTTCCTGTGAAATAATTGTCTATGTAAGTTGATTTGTATCTAAGAAGGGTAAAAAATTAAGGGAAAGTGCAGTAAACAATCACTACTTGACATTAATTTGTGCACAAACTGAAGATTTTTTGGAGAAAACAAATTACAAAATATGGCATAAAATTTCAACTGAAAAATTGCCATAACCTAAACAACTGAATTTTCCTATTCTTATTTACATTCTATTTCTAAATACATTTTAGTGACATCTGTTCATATTTTGTTAGAAAAGAGGGGAGTTGTTTACTGTCCAAAGTACAGTGTATGTTCACATTTATAACTAACGTTAAACGTTAAGTTAAACACTAAACAGGCACAATGCAACTACATTAAGTTTAACGTTACCACTAGTAGTAGTACCAGCCAACCCAACGCTTAAAAAATGGCTTTTCTTGTATAAAAACACGAAGATAAATACAGGAAATCCTCTTAACAATTAAATTCAAGATACCTACCCTTTATGACTATGTTGGTTGAAGTACGAGTTGGCACGAGTTCATCAGTAATATCACATATTTCACACTCTCATTTTCATAAAAATACAATTTCTTTCTGAGTAAATCTGTTTCTGCCGATTGAGGGCGACATACCGTTCCACCGGCCGGACTGTTTTATATGCCCCGCCCAGTCGATTGAGTATTGCGGACGTAGTGGAAATAACAGATTGCGTGTACATTTTCAAGAAAAGTGTGTTTCTTTTTTTACAAAAATGTCGTGTTTTCAGTACAAATAAATATCAAACTCAAACATATCCTCGTCTCTAATGTCACATATTTCACTCTTTACACTCATGATAAACTACATATTTTTCCCAGACTAAATCAGTAATTTTATTGATTTTTCAGATCCCTCGATATGATTTTTTTAATGATTAAACTTTGAATTATCGTAATTCGATATCTGATGACCTAATCATGACGTCACAAATTATGTTTCATCTACGTGTTAAGTTCTAAGTATATGCCAAGTTTAAAGTTCATGTGAAGTTTGCAAGTATGTGTTTTTTGTAGACAATCTATCCGGAGAAGGAGAAGAAAGAAAAAAAACGAACAAAAACAATAGGTGTTTCGGGTGCATACCCGAACACCTAAAAAAAACCGAACAAAAACAATAGGTGTTTCGGGTGCATACCCGAACACCTAAAAAAAAAAACCGAACAAAAACAATAGGTGTTTCGGGTGCATACCCGAACACCTAACAATAGGTGTTTCGGGCACATACCCGAACACCTAATGAAGAAAAACGATGACAACTAGAGATTCAGAGTTTGTCTTGACACAAATTCTAGGTGTTCGGGATTTACGTGTAAATGATATATGCACCAATTGTAATCTGGTAATTTTGTTGTCAGAAGTTTATTTCAGTGTAACACGTTTTGAAATTGCCACAAAATAACTACAATAATGTGAAAATTGTGATTTAAAAAAAAAAAAATTGTAGTTTATTTTGTTTTGTTTTGGTTTTTTTTTTTGGGGGGGGGGGGTTAATTAATGTGACGTTGAAGTGCTTGTGACCAGGTATCATGGTTAATGTTAGTTAAGGGAAATCACACGTTAAATTTCAGAGACAAATAATGTATTTGTGATTAAGTAGGTAAATGCTTTTATTTCCATGACAAACACATTGTAATAACAATGCAGGTGTGATCATTGTAAATTTAATGTGAAGTTATGAGAAGGCTGAGACAATGATATTTTCTAGGTTTTTTTTTTAGACAAAATAGTTTGTTAGTGTATTACTGTTTTATTGTTGAGTAAAATGTGAGATAAATATAATGAAACTGTTGTTGAAATAAGTAAAATGAACAAATAAAACAAGTTTTGAAGTGCGAGAACATATAAGTAAACATACTTGGTATTACTTTAGAAACAAGAAAACGATTGTATCAGTAGATAAATATGTGGGAGGACATCTAAGTAAACATACTTGGTAATACTTTAGAAACAAGAAAACGATTGTATCAGTAGATAAATATGTGGGAGGACATCTAAGTAAACATACTTGGTAATACTTTTATAATAAGTAAACAAGAAAACGATTGTAGCGGGAGATAAATATGTGGGAGGACATATAAGTAAACATACTTGGTAATACTTTTATAATAAATAAACAAGAGAACGATTGTAACGGGAGATAAATATGTGGGAGGTCATATAAGTAAACATACTTGGTAATAGTTAAAACAAAAAAACCAAGCAAACGATTGTAAAGGTAGATAAATATGTTGTTAATCATGTTAACTAATTGGAAAATGGGTCTTTTCACACTATGGGATACAAGATTAACAAATAAGGGGTGCCCTGAATTGGGTGAAGAAACTAAGTTGTTTGTCACAAGATGGGAGAGTACATGCCTTTAAATGTTTGGTAATCGAATGTTACTTCTATTTTGTAGGTTTTATGTCATTTGTGTTCATAACAATGACAACAATTTATATGTTAATCATGGAATTTAAAGCAATCATTAAATAAAAACATGTTACAAATTGGACGATAGTGGTTTTATTTCCAGGCATGTATTCACACAAGAATGGAAGTGGGAGAGCATGGAAACCCTATTGTGTATTTTGTGATAAAGGAACACTGTTTGCACACAGGCACACAAATACATTTTAAATAGGTCTGGAATTGGGGCATTGACAATTTTGGTTTGCAATATCTTATTTGCACGTGTATTGTTTATTATCCATTACAATGTGGCGAAATACATCTACATTATGTGGACAATGTGTGCACAACCACGAATTTTGATTGTGTAATTCTGTAAAGGAAATGCACAAAGGAAATTGTCTAAGTATTTTTGGCATGGGGCTGAGGGTGAGACAATATATTTGTCTATGACAGTCTGCCATTGACAAATATACCTGTACTTTGCCACAATTACATGTCATAACGTTGACATCAACAATTGTCATGGAAACAGTGATGTTAATAGTGTTTTATGCACTGTAAATTTTTTTGTTTCATGTCTCAAAGGGTGTAGTTTTGTTTACTAGTCAGTCCTGGGGCTGAAAAATATTGAAACTTTTACTAAAACCACTTGTCTATGTCTATTTTTAACTGAATAAAAGTTTCAACTGAGAATAATCTGGATAAGCTGTGTTACTGGCCAGTATTTTAAATCTGTTAAGATTGAGTGTAGTTGGATATTGTTTGTCATTTAATACTAAAGAAGTCTGGATTAATGTAATTAGACTGGAACTTTACTAATAAAAGTTGCGAATTGTTTGTCCATTCGTACAAAATCCCTGTAGTATAATTGGTTGACATGGATACAAAGCAAATTCAGAGCAATCTGGTATTTATGTCAAGCAATGATGCTATTGTGATGACTTATGAATGGACATGCTGTGTGCTAACTTTCATTTGAGATGTTGCTGTCATCTCAGAGCAAAGAAGTGTTGTTCAATGTTTAGTGGCAAAACTGCCTAGAGTAAGAATTAGGCTGTCATTACCCACAGAGTATGAAAATCACTGTTCTGATGCATAGAAAAAGCAAATAACTTTTATGTTAAGAGTTTAATATTTGGTACATATTTTATGTAATGAATATCTATAAAATTATACTAAAATGAACATACATCTATAAAAATGTGAAAGTTTACGTACATTCAAACGAAACCAAGTAATGAAGACCACTTCCATTAATTGTGCACGGATTCTCAAATGATCTGTTAACGTAAGATGTTAAACCATACCATCATGTAACCTACAAACTGAAGATTGTTGATGACTTGAACAGTTACGATACTGCATTTGGATGTGGTGTCGACGCTGTCTCGGGTGCTGTAGGCTGGAACTTAGTGAGCCATGATGTATTGGAGTCAACATGCTGTAAAAAATAACAGGAAAGTTTTATAAGTACATGGACCAAGAATAAAGTATTTGAAATTTCAGAGAAGTTGTAATTTATGTGAATGAGGAAAATAATACATCACAGTGAACATGCTGTACAAAATAGTAAGGTTTACATGTACATGGACCAAGAATAAAGTATTTGAAAATTCAGAGAAGTTCTAATTTATAATATTAATGGGGAAAACAGTGTATAATTTTGGAGTAGGTCCTAGCTGGAGCATTGAAATTGAAAAGGGCATTGGTTGTTTTCAAAATTGCACACAATTATTCTTGACAATGTGTAATAAATTAAAGAAATTTTCTTGCATGAAACTCACATCAAAAGAGAAAGGTATTTAAGGAAATTGCCGAGTCTCATAATTTCATGTGAGAGATGTCTGAGAGAGGCCTCCCCAGGGAGCAGGTGTGTCATGAATATTGTGCATTTTTCCTGTGAAATAATTGTCTATGTAAGTTGATTTGTATCTAAGAAGGGTAAACATTTTTGGGAAAGTGCAGTAAACAATCACTACTTGACATTAATTTGTGCACAAACTGAAGATTTTTTGGAGAAAACATAAATTACAAAATATGGCATAAAATTTCAACTGAAAAATTGCCATAACCTAAACAACTGAATTTTCCTATCCTTATTTACATTCTATTTCTAAATACATTTTAGTGACATCTGTTCATATTTTGTTAGAAAAGAGGGGAGTTGTTTACTGTCCAAAGTACAGTGTACATGTATGTTCACATTTACATTGTACTATAACTAATGTTAACGTTAAGTTAAACACTAAACAGGCACAATGCAACTACCAGCCAACCCAACGCTTAAAAAATGGCTTTTCTTGTATAAAAATACGAAGATAAATACAGGAAATCCTCTTAACAATTAAATTCAAGATACCTACCCTTTATGACTATGTTGGCGATCCAATTTTACACTCCTGGCAAGTTCATCAGTAATATCACATATTTCACACTCTTATTTTCATAAAAATACAATTTCTTTCTGAGTAAATCGGGAAATATAATAAGCGTAGCACTTGCTAAAATGTTCGATATTTCAGAATCTGTTTCTGCCGATTGATGGCGACATATAGACTTACCGCTCCGCCGGCCTGTTTTTATATGCCCTACCACTCGATTGAGTATTGCGGACGTGGTTGAAATAACATATTGCACGTACATTTTCAAGAAAAGTGTGTTTCTTTTTTTACAAAAATGTCGTGTTTTTAGTAAAAATAAATATCAAACTCAAACATATCCTCGTCTCTAATGTCACATATTTCACACTCTTTACACTCATGATAAGCGACATATTTTTTCCCGACTAAATCAGTAATTTTATTGATTTTTCAGAGCCCTTGATATGATTTTTTTAATGATTAAACTTTGAATTATCGTAATTCGATATCTGATGACCTAATCATGACCTCACAAATTCTGTTTCATCTACGTGTTAAGTTCTAAGTATATGCCAAGTTTCAAGTTCATGTGAAGTTTGAAAGTATGTGTTTTTTGTAGACAGTCTATCCGGAGAAGAAGGAGAAGAAAAAAAAAAAAAAACCGAACAATAACAATAGGTGCTCGCGCTGTAGCTCGAACACCTAAAAATGCCAGCCACAGAGAGTTTGAAACAGGAGACAAAGTACTGGTGTTTCTACCAGAATCTGCAACTAAACTGGACAGCAAGTGGCAAGGCCCTTACAAAGTCATAAGAAAAATCAACAAAGTCAATTACTTCATCAACATGAGTGACAAAAGAAAGTCACAAAAGGTTATACACGTAAACATGTGTAAAAGATGGTATGACAAGGACCAAGAAACGTGTACAGCTCAATGCTATTGCATAATCGGTGATTTGGATCAACTCACATCACAATATGACAGAGGTTACATACCATACTCAGACAACAATGACAACATGTCATCTCAAAACACTGATGATACTGAAAATACTGAACCAAAACTCACTAGAGCTTAAGTGTTTGAACAAACACTAGGTGTTCGGGAGGAGTAAAGGTAATCAAGCATCTCCTTATTGTGACATGCTTATAAACTGTCTGTTTTCACCTATACTGCAAATAATTTAAAAATAATTTATAAAATTTGAAAACAAATTCTACATTGATTTTTACATTTTCAAGGTTGTACACATGATTGGCAAAATGTCTGTAGCTGCATCCATATTACAGAATTACAACCTAAATATCAGATGCCATTTTGTACATAAATTGTTAGACATTGAAATAATTAAAGAGTTGTATGGGTGCTTGTAAATTTTAACTGTCTGTTGGGTTTCATGACTTGACTTTTGTGGTTACACACTTGATCCCACACCCCCACAATCGATTGAAACCACTTTGTTGACCTGTTTAACCTACTTGTAACCAATCTAGAAATTAGTGTACATGGTCTTACGCATGTAACAAGTGAAATGACTTCAGTGTAAATGAACCCAACCATGATCCTTTGTTGACAACAAAACAGAATCAATCTGCATTTATAATAAACGTACGCTCTGTATGTACGATTTAGTGACAGTTCAGAATGGGTGACATTCAGAGGTTGTCATTGGAATCGGTAATTTTGGAATAAAATGTCTGCCCCTCCCCCTAAGTTCTTGGTGATGGCATACGGCCACTGCTGATGAACCAACACATTTGTTTTCTAAAATTCTTTGGTCTATCATTGCAGCACTATAGAATCCAAGAACTAGGGAAGGGGAGGGGCAAACAAGCAATAAAAGTATAAGGGGCCTAAATTACCAATTCCATTGACTGACGACCGGTGCTTCATTATGTCAAAAATCACACCCAGCATCAATTCTGCATATCTGAAGTTGCAAGATGTTGAAAATAGGGGTAAGGGCTTAGATTTAAATAAATGTTTAACTGACATGGATTGGAAAGGTACACCCCTTCTCTTGGACTGAAATGCCAGTACTGCTATAGCAAAAAATAATAACAAATTACTAGTATACTAAACCTTCATTTTTTTTCTTTTTTATAGATTGGAATTTTTTAATTGGAAAATGAAGACGCATTCATTTAAAAACTACATATTTCATATCTTTTAGCTTGTTTGATTAGGTGGGCAATGACAGAAATTTTCAATATAAACGACTTTTCAGTCCTAAAATACAGGTCGGTGCTTACGTGAATCTACACAGTGCGCGACTAGTCTGCATCATGTGTGCATAGTCGTATTATAGCGCGCGTGTACGTATGTACCGTACACACATACATACAAATCGCGCCAATATTGAGCACAGTAATAATCACAGTACATTATACATGTACAACACACACGTTGAGTACATGTATTTTACATACAATACATTCACGTTAATGAACAGTTCTTCATTGTTCCATGAAATATCTGGAAAATCTTTCATTGGTCAAGTAGCAGGGCCTATTTACTTACACTTTGGGGGTCCATGATTGATTTATAGGTTTTTAGATTGACCATTGTTGTAACTTCCCTTTACAGCAATTTCATGGTAGTTTTACACATACAATAAATAAGTCATGGGAGTACTTTGGATTCATGCATCTTCTTACATTTATTTCAATTTTCTTTTCCTAGCTTTCAGTTGTTTTGTTTTGACTATCACAAAAATAGTAATTTTTAAAAAGGAATCACAGCCCTATAATAATTTCTCTGGCAATATTGTCACATGTTAATTTTGAAATGTTTGATAGAGATGGGTACAATCTTTATATTCACATGTCATATCTGTCTTTGTTTACCTCAGTCTAGTCTGCAGTCTTTATGGGAACATAACTTTCAGGTAGTGAACAGTGCATAAAAACCCTTTATTTTCAAATAATACATCATAAATTAACCTGGCTATGCAAGTTTAATCACATTAAGTGCTTACGTTTTTGATACCACAAACGTTGTTTCACCCAGCCCACACAAAACAAGTTCATGGGTATAACTATAAACTAAGCAGCACTGATATTGGGCCTAGGTGAGTACACAGAAAAATATTTTCAAGAATATTTTGAATCATAACAATGATGTACTGATGAACAGTGTTTAGCTCCAAAAGGACGATTAACTTGAATGTCATAGTGCACTGATTTAGGACAGGTTTAGTTACGCGACATCAGATTTATCATCCACATCCTCTTTTTACAGAAATCCCGCGCAATAGTACGGATATTGTTCAGTTTTTCCTACACTCAAGATATTACAATTGTTCAACTCCTTGACTCCATGCTGTTTTGACACAGACATTGTACTCCTGATTTACTGAATTTACTGAAGATTCTCTGGAATCAACATTGGCCCAAAGCTACATTTACATGTATGTATAAAGTAGAAATTGGTCTACTGGAGGTGCCATAAGGTGGCAAGCTGGTACATACTGAATTCAACATGGCAGGACGTGAAGTTCACGGAATGAAAGATTCTCTGCAAAAGTTGTTAAGCATCATGCAGTGCCATCACACCACCACAATACCAGGAATAAGGGCATGCATAAAGATCTGTCAAAAATAAGAAAAAAACATTGTTTTACACATATGTACATGTATGTATACATACACATGGGATGCACTACCTCGTGTATTATTTGTGGTTTTCATTGTTACATCAAATCTCTAGAAAATCTTTCATCGGTCAAATAGTTCAGGGCCTTATTTACTTACATTTTGGGCTCCATGTATCTAAAAATGCAATATAAAAATAAAGGGAATGTACAACATTGGTATATGGTAGTTAACACATCCTTGTAAAAATATAAAACAAAACTGTTACATGTTTTTTCTGTTTTTGACAACGATTCCTCTTTTTCTAACATGAAAACCAAATCATTTCTCAGGATGATTGATTTATAGGTTTTTAGATTTCACTGTTGTTGTAACTTCCCTTTACAGCAATTTCATAACGGTTTACACATACAAAGAGTTTGCTACTTAAAACAATAAAAGTATCTGTAAAGTCTGTTCATTTCTAACCCATTGCCGGACTGTTTGCTAATATGACATAACTCTTACCTTTGCAGCTAATCCTACTGTTTGCAATGTTCCCATACAGTGATCAAACCATCGCCACACCAGAATTGAGGGAGTTCCATCTAGGAAGATTAGCTGTGAAAAGAAAATTAAACTCAAAATAAGCATGTTTTATTTTGTCGTATTCAAAACCATTTCATGATTTCATGTGATCACAAATTCTGAAAAGTATCATAAATGATTAAGCAAGACTAATTACGGTGACACCATGTGAAATTCTCTATTGAGTAGTAAATCCTGAGGACGATCAGAGCATACTGATCAAAATGTCAAGTTGTAACCTCTACTTCTTTTCAGAACTAATTACTACTCACTAGCGTATTCCACATGGTGTCACTGCAATTAGTCTTACTTATCTTCTTCACCATGCAAAGCTACAAGTTTTCCCTAAATGTCATGATTGTTGTTGTAAATATTATTAGTGTCAACCAAAATTATTTAAAATGTACCTTTGCTAATAAACTCTGACTTGTCTGAGAATATTGCGACATACATAATTTACAAAGTACCTGCAATGTATTAATACATGCATGACATTGGTAGACATGTCCAGCTGTACTAATGTTTTTAATGTTTTCAGCCCTTAAACATTGTTGTTCACTGTTCAGACTATTTATTTGTTTGTTTAAATTAATCAATTATTTAATTTCACAGAGCTAACATTCATTAGATATTATTACACTGAGTACATCCTATTGATAACACATCTAACGTTAGCATGTTTTTTTAAATTCAACTAATTGTACTCATGCCTAGGCTTCACTCTCCTAACGTTACACTTACAGACTATTTACCACCACATAGGCACTAGTCTAAGTATTTCAAAAGAGTCATGGAGGAAAACCCACGTAATAATTTTAAGCATACTTTATTTACATAAAACCGGGTACCCGCTAAATTAGTACCAACGTTTAAAGTAGTACCATTCACTGGCGCCCATACCGTACACATTACTGACTGACTGTCATCAACCTATGCAATGCTGTATGCATCAACCAACGCGTTACAACACATCTGACATGTCTGACGCCGGTTAAAATGCTTATTTTTAAATCAAAGATTCTCGTAAATTTGTCATTGCCCAGACTTACCTCCAATTAAGTGTGCATAATAATGTCTGTTTTCAACGATGAAACATCCACTGGTCCTTGCTCTAGAGTTGGCACGAGTTCACCAGTACTAATAATTAATATCACATATTTCACACTCGTATTTTCATAAAAATACAATTTCTTTCTGCCGATTGAGGGCGACATACCGTTCCACCGGCCGGACTATTTTATATGCTCCGCCCAGTCGATTGAGTATTGCGGACGTAGTAGAAATAACAGATTGAGCGTACATTTTCAGGAAAAGTGTGTTTCTTTTTTTACAAAAATGTCGTGTTTTCAGTACAAATAAATATCAAACTCAAACATATCCTCGTCTCTAATGTCACATATTTCACACTCTTTACACTCATGATAAACTACATATTTTTCCCCGACTAAATCAGTAATTTTATTGATTTTTCAGATCCCTCGATATGATTTTTTTAATTATTAAAGTGTGAATTATCGTAATTCGATATCTGATGACCTAATCATGACGTCACAAATTATGTTTCATCTACGTGTTAAGTTCTAAGTATATGCCAAGTTTGAAGTTCATGTGAAGTTTGCAAGTATGTGTTTTTTGTAGACAATCTATCCAGAGAAGAAGAAGAAGAAGAAGAAGAAGAAGAAGAAGAAGAAGAAGAAGAAGAAGAAGAAGAAGAAGAAGAAGAAGAAGAAGAAGAAAAAAAAAAAAAAAAAACCGAACAAAAACAATAGGTGTTTCGGGTACCGGGTACCCGAACACCTAATTACAGATATGGAAGAAATGTTACCAAACTGTCAACAAACACAGACTTGGAAAGACGTTCCTATAAATGAGAAATTTTCTCATGATATCTGTATATTTTTGGACACTTCGGATGATCATGTCAAACATGTCGATGAAATCCTTACCAGAATCCAAAATGCAGGTGTCACAGTCAAGCCAAAAAAAGTGTAGATTTGCTAAACATGAGGTATCGTATCTTGGTCACATCATAGGTAACAAAACGGTAAAACCTATGCAGGACAAAATAGAAGCCGTCAGTAAATTTCCACAACCTATAACTAAAAAACAGGTCAGAGCTTTTTTTAGGACTATCAGGTTATTACAGGAAATTCATTCCAAATTATGCTTATACTGCTTGACCACCAACAGATCTGACAAAGAAGTCATGTCCCAACACAGTAAACTGGGGTGTAAATTGTGAAATAGCCTTCACAAAACTAAAGAAGTGCCTTATACTACTCAACCAATTCTGAACACTCCTATTTTCACAAAAGAGTTCATTTTGTAAACTGATGCATCCAATTTTGGACTTGGAGCAGTTCTAACTCAAATTGATCATGAAGGAAATGAAAAACCTATTCTATATCTGAGTAGAAAATTACAACGCAGAGAAGAAAACTACACAATATCAGAAAAAGAGTGTCTTGCTATCATATGGAGTATTAGTAAACTCCATTACTATTTATTTGGTCACAAGTTCACAATCATGACAGACAGCACTCAAATGGTTGGAAGTGAACAAATCAAATAATGCCAGACTTACAAGATGGTTCCTTGCTCTTCAACCATACCATTTCAGTATTGAGTACAAACAAGGAAGCAAAAACCAAAATGCTGATTTCTTAAGTAGAATTTAAGAATTAATAAAGAATGCACAAATATTAAATTCTATGACATAAATATCTGTAAATCAACAAATCTGTGTAATATCAAATTAATCTAACTGTAATTGTAAAATCATATAAATATGGTCTATTCAAATGAAGCCAATGGTACATAGACCTTAAATATTGTACTATAAGTTAAAAATTAATACTTAGGAAAGGCATCTATAAAAATAAAATTAATAAAGCATGAATAAGAAATTTCAGTAAATTTATGCCGTGTTTAAAGTATGAATGTGGAACATTATAAACTTGTGAAATTGGATGGCAACTCATTACCAACGTATTACAATCATTGAGCAGATGCAACGCTCCAGAACTTTATAAGCACATGGCTCTTGAACCAAAAAGGTTTCCAAATATGGAACACATTTTATAAACAGTTTTGTGTTTAATATTAATATATACTAATGCATGTTCCAGAACTTTATAAATACATGTCTCTTGAACTGAAAAGGTATCCAAATATGGAAAATCGAGAATCTAGAACATTATAAATTTGTGAAATTGGATGGCAACTCATCAACAACGTACTACAATCATCGAGCTGATGCAACGCTCCAGAACTTTATAAGTACATGACTCTTGAACCAAAAAGGTTTCCAAATATGGAACACATTTTATAAACAGTTTTGTGTTTAATATTAATATATACTAATGCATATGTATGCTAGACCCTGGCTAGTGTTTAAAATACACAGTATTTTTTTTTTTACAACGGCGGGCATGTCATGATCACGCCTATCATGAATGCGCGATAGTTATGATATTATAAGCATAGCCTTAGCGTGCGCGCATTGCAAAGTGCAGCATGAAACTGACGCAACGCCGCGTGAAGAGAATGTTTTGGATATTGTTTTCATATGGAAAATAAAGATAAATATTCATTCTTCGGTTGGGGTCTGACTGAGAAGGAGACACGCACACATATTTATGCTTTAATGATTTTATGAATGAATAAATGTTGAATCTATTTGATATTTATAATCAACTGGAATTCTCTTGAAGTGAATACTTCTTGTGAATGTATATATCCTCTCCGGACGGCATCACAACAAATCCGTTTACTTGCAACTTGCAAGACAAAGTGAAGCAAGTCAAACATTATTTCCACGTCTCCGCAAGTTTATCTCTCAGAAACCCCAACTAAAAGACACAACACCAGCAATTAGGAATGAGACCCCTGAGACTACTCCGCCCTTATTGATCAAGACCAGTCACAAGCCACAGGAGTGCCAAATGACCAGACAAAGACTCCCCTCCATTACGAGGAATGAAAATAATAGTTGATACTGGCCTTGCTGAGCAGACATACCAGAGCAGTAAGCCCAAAACAGAATGTTCTACGAAGACTCCACAGCCGGCTCTATCTTCAGTTACTGAACCAACCCCATTGGTTCAACCACGCAATGGCAATATAGCAGTGGAGCCCCCACCGCTATCTCTATCGTCAGTTGTGAGCCCAACTTCATCAGTACATCTGCAGGACACGGAAAGAGCAGTGGAGACTTTACAACCTGGTTCACCCACCCATATCGAGCAAGCGGATTTACTGCCAATGTTACCCCATGCTTCTTGCGAAGCAGTGGAGACACCTGACCCTACTGTATCCCTTGGTGATCCAGAAGTGCAACAACCCAGAAGGTCCACATGAACAACCGCTGTCCGACATTCAAATCTGCATCATCTGCCAGAGTCAGCAGTCAGTAACTGCACCGAAGCTTGCAAGATACCCTCTCAAACGGACTTGACCCAGTTCAGTGAAGCCATTACAGAGATGGGACAGATGTTACTGATCAACTTAGAGGAAGGCTACAAGCAGGATGGCTTGCATCCCACCAACATATTGGTTTCACTGCACTGCTACAAATATTTTGGTGTGTTCAACTTAATAGAACATGTATGCCTATTTGGTCCCTACGAAGTTGGTGTGGAACCCAACACACTAGCAGTGGAGAAATGTGACATATTTTTAGTTCATTATTGGCCTAATTATTTTCTACACATTTTTATTGGTTTACATTGAGCACTGCCCCTTTAAGTATAGAGAGAGATTTGGTCCCATGTGTAAACAAACTGACCAACCCTAAAGGCACTGTTGTTCCCATCACCACTGTGCACTAGGCATGGGTACATTTTTGCAATTGTACACTTACCACCCAGCACTCACATGGGTGAGTTCACTATCATAGTTCTCTCTATCCAGTTCCTCAACAAGTTCATGATTACGCCATCAGTTAACCAAGCCCAGTGAGTTATTGCAAGGGTCAATGTGCTAACTTTATTTTTATTGGTATTAAATAAACATACAAAAAAGAACTTCAGTATCGCCACAATTCATACTGTCACATATGTTGTATCAAATTGATTTAGTTAATTTGCATATTTATCAGTATCAATAAATGTGCCTTGATTTACTGATGTTTATACCTATATAATAATAAAAACCCGGATAGGTGAGTTATGTTTAAGTACATGTCAACTGTTTGGTAGCATCAGTCATCTTGTGCTTGATAAAGCTCAGTCTTTCCCAATCTGATCTCATGGTACTCCACTTCTGGTAGGGTACCTGCAAATATAAAACCATATTCCTTATAGTGTAGAATTTAAAACAAAATAAACCAATTAAGAGTGTAACTGGACTGTGTTCTACAGTAGCTACCATGGCCACTGTATAATATATGCTTTTCCACAACACTATATTAGTTGTACGATTATAAATGTGTCGGTATCCAGTGAGTATACAATGTATGTGACCAACATATCCAGTGAGCACACAATGTCTGTAACCAACACATGTACATGTAGTCAACATACAATGTATGTGACCAACATATACAGTGAGCATATAATGTAGGGGGGTGACCAACACATCCAGTCAGCATACAATGTCTGTAACCTGCACATCTTGTGAACAACAATGTACATGACCAACACATACAGTGAGCATACAATGTATGTGACCAACACATCCAGTCAACATACAATGTCTATAGCCTGCACATCCAGCTATGCATATAGCCCAAATAAGGACTTCGATCTGTATACATCGAAACGGAGTCCTATCAAACAGCAGGTCAGTCACCACACAGAAAACATCTTTTGTGACATTTTTTAAATCTTACCTGTGTGAGGAGGCTGAAACTCAGTAATAAAATTCAATGAACAATAATGACAGCCTATAGGTTCAAATTTCAAAAAATAATTTTTACTAAGTCATTTTATTTAAAGCAAATCCAGATTTAACATTGAAGAAATCCTTGAGTTTCGATGGTTGTTCGTCATTTCAAAGTCCATTTAGCATAATGCACGCGTAAAGCGACAAAACGGCTGTGTATGTGCAGTACGTAAAATATACCACGCAGCAGATTTTATGTGTGTCACTTAACGCACATGTGCCGACACTTTTGTTGTTGTGACGAACTGCCATCAAAACTTAAGTAATTCTTTAACATTAAATCTTGGGATTATTTCATTAAAAACACTTAGTGAAAATTATATTTTGAAATTCAAACCTCACCGAGATGCGCTTGTACTTGGTCATGGGGATTCTACCGATGTTTCAGCAACGCCACACAGGTACAAATCAGCAATTTATGATTTTACACAAAATGTTTCTTTTCTGAGGTAGCAATTTATGGTTAAATCCTGGACGTCACTGTAGTACACAAAGGTGAAAGTCTAACCTGGGCTAGCTATGCATGCAATGTCTGCCACCAACACAAGCCTTGATCCTTGAAGGCCTTGTTGGTGGATACATATGCTTTATTACTGCCCATTATTATTATTATTATTATCCAGTGGGCATACAATGTTTGTGACCAGCACTTTCAGGTATGTATAATGTGATTATATTACTTACACGCAGACCCTTATCATTTATTTGCTTTAAAACAGTACAAATGGTACAAAATATATCAATCCCAAATTGAATAGACCACTGATCTGTATACAAACCCAGGGGAGAAGATTGTGATCCGATAAACAAAGTTTTCATCAAAACCGTGCTTAAAACCTAATTTTCAGACTTTTTAAAATCTGGAATGGCATGATACTTGGAGGGAGGGAGTGGTTCTTATTTAGAATTCAAGCAACTGGAATGGCCAATTATCATTGAATGAACTGGCATAATGTATGATGCTCATGTTTGTTTTTTAGACATCAAATGAGTAGGATCCATGCACGAGAGTTATATAAAACAAATATAGAATGCCTTTTCTTCGTCCAATAGAGCCTATATTATATCGGTCAAAACATTAAAAGGCAAAGATGATACCTTGTGATATAATAAATACACTCAAAAGGTACCCAATATTTGTATACCATCACATTTATATAGCCATCAAGCTCCCTGAGGTAATATGACCAATGGATATACATGGATACAAAATAAAGTGACCATCTCTTCTCTGCACAGGTATAGGGTCATTACATGTCATGTCAAATCTTCCACAAAAAATGGAAATTTAAACCCTACCCCTTCAAATTGGTTCAAGCTGAAATTTCAAGTTTTAGCCCCATTGGACCAACGGTTTTCAAGCTATGGCTGGCCATTTTTTTGTCGATTTTGGCCAAAATGGGCATGATGACCATATTTCCGTAACGGTGGGCCAAATTTATTGATATTGGTGTCTATGGAAAGGTAATATCATAAGGAAGCCACATGTGCCATTATTGTTGATGCAATTTAAAGCGTGAAGACATTTTGACCTTTACTTTGACCTTGACTTTCACCTTGTGGAACACGGGACCTTGAGATGAACTTATTTCCCAACATGTTTTCTACTAAATATTAAAAAATTGAGTTACAATATTTGCTTTCCGCCTTTCTCTCAAAGTTGGCATACACCATGTACATGTACTTGATGCAAATGTGCCATTCCTATGTAATGTACTATGTATGTACATGTACATGTACAATATGCATGCAAGCAACTGATTCAACAGTTGTGAAATGAAATTCTCGTGTGAGCAGGAGGGACCAAAACATGATTAATCTTTAAATGATTAATCTTTAAATTGAAGATTGTTATTGTCACTTTAAAAGTAGTTAATTCATTCTCAATCAGGCTGCAACAAGGACTAACTTGATCTCATACATAGATTTACATGTACAATTCCTTTTATCACCTTTAGGATAAAAAGGTCTTATTGGCTCAGCGTAAACTTACATTGTTCTATCCCATGCTGGGGCTTTCCTCTCCGATTGCGTTATTGCACTTTATGCAAAAATGCTTGGCATCAGTTTTGTTGTATTGCGCCTCACCGTGAGAAGTGTTTCATCACTTGTCTTTATTATTGTGGCCCCTGGTATTTGGCTGTATGCCAAAACAATCGGCTGACCTTGGGCTATTTGTTTACTGGTTGTTAGGCAGGTACGCGTGCTGGTACAGTGTATGCAAATTCCTTACAGGCTTAACCAATTAATTTGCTCATCTAAGTGTCATTAAACTTTAGGTTAGAGTTGTCACAGTCACTGGATTAATGAAGATGCTAGAAAATTTCCCACCGCATCCCACAGGCTCCTCCTCTTTTTAGGTTGGTAAGGTTGGTTAATGCCTTTTGCTCCTACTATGTATAATGGCATTTTTGTAGGGTTCAGACAGCCATTAACCCCATTTTGATGAGTTGTGATCAACCTGTAATAATTACAGTATTCATGTCATTAAATTTGTTTTGTTTGGGTATGGTTGCCATAAGCGCTTAAGTTTTCATGAGGCTATGATTCGACTGAATGTTCCATCGGTGGAAGCGCAACTGTATCTTTGATTATGTTATTAAACATGCTTTTTGTCATTTTATTATAATTATATACAGACATGGAGGTGTTAACCTGGTGTAGGCCTACACAAGAATGTTTGGTTTTAGCTGGCATATCCAGCAATTTGTAGGGTCTGTGTACCCGCTGTTGTAAGGGTCTGGTGTACCACCGCTTTTTGTGTTTAGTGACCGGTTTGCCCAAACAAATGGTATCCGCACAAAATAAAACAGTTGTTTTGACTATGGCATGAATTCATTCAACTCATGCCTTTTCTTTGTTTTATTGGAGTCAGAGTATAATGTACATATTGTACATGTACATGTGTATACATAGTACATTGTATAGGAATGTCACATTTTGCATCAAGTACATTGTGTATGCCAACTTTGAGAGGAACTGGAAAGCAAACAAAAATATAACTCCAATTTTTGTTATTTTGTAGAAAACATGTTGGGATATAATTTTCACCCAAGTTCATCTCAAAGTAAACGCGTCAAGGTCATCAAACTTTAAATTGCTCCTACATCAAAAATAAATGGCAAATTTGGATTTCCTTTATTACCTTTCCAAAGACACCAATATCAACAAATTTGGCCCACTGTTAGAGAGATATGGCAATTTAAACATGGACGGTCATGCCCTATTTTTGCCAAAATCGCCAAAAATGGCCAGTCAGAAGCTAAAACCGCTGGTCCAATGGGGCTAAAGTTGAAATTTCAGCTTTTGGAGCCAAAATTACCCATGCACCAAATATGAACCAATTTGAAAGGGTAGGGTTTAACCCATTGGGTGATCTGACACAGAATGACCCTATACATGTAGCAAGGAGGCAAATGATTTCAAAATCACTCTCCTATGGTTTGACCTTTCAAAACCTTTCAAAATCTGCTTACTGGCAAAATGGCTATCAATAATTATGAACCCTTTAAAACACTCCAGAATTTGTTGCTACTGAACTACCACACCTTTCAATACCCTTTGAAAGGTATTGAAACATTTCAACACCAGTTTGTTCAGAGAGTTGTTTCACCTTTTGGAAACCTTTCATAGGTCCCTTTTGTCAGACAAAGTTTTTTCACCTTTCAAAACCCTTCAGTCCAGCAAACTTGAAAGGTTTTGAAAGGTCTGACAATTCTATGGCAACTGCACTGTACATAGGAGGGTTAAGCCAAAATTAACTTTTTCAAAAAGCTTTCAATAAACATTTAAGCATTCAAGTACATGCATAAATAATGGGATGTGGTCACAACCATGGGAATATAATATTATATATCAAAAAGTATTCTTAATAATTTTCAAGCAGTGAATGGATTGATGATAGATGGCTTGTCACAAAATTTCAAATTTGTCACATAAATGTCTCAAATGTCACAGAATTTTTGGCACCTTTTGCACAGAATGTCACATCAGTTTTGGCTTTGTCGATTTGGATTGGCATAGATTAAAACATCATGACCGTGTGATACTCATGTCTGTTTCATGAAAATGGAACCACCACCTAAATGCAACATCAGATTACACTCTGTGTAAATCTACACTGAAGACTCAAGCAAAAGAAAATCAGGAAAGTGAAAGATTGCCCAAAGTGCCTCTGAAGTATAATCGAACTAAAGATGTTGCATTGCCCACTAGCCTCAGGATAGTGAATGGACCAATAAGTAAGGCTATCACCTTTTCTGAGGTTTTCAAGGAAATTTTTTCATTTATTTGTTCAGTCATCTACATTTGGAGCTGAATGTGCTCCTAGGATAGCAAATCACACAATACCTCTTGCAGCACATTCACCATCCCTACTTTCCCTTTTTTCATAAACAGACAAACTCCAATTAAAATTTCTGATGGAATAACTTACAGTAACACTATACATGTACGTGAAAGCAAAGACTTAACTGAACAAAATCAAGATAAAATTGTATATAATAACTTGCTTTTTTGAACTTCTTTCATTCAGAATTTCGATGCACAAATTGGTGCAAATACATACTGGATAATCAAGACAATTTTTAATACTTTTGTTTATGTTCTTTTGTCACATTTTGTCACAAAATTGTCAAAATGTCACAGAATGCTTCAGATTTTGGTCAATGAAATTTTGTCACAAATGTCACCATGTCACAGATGATCCATTCTCTGCTCAAGGAAAGAAATCCTACCAACTGTAACTGACTATTGAGATGGGCTTAATAATTCATAGTCGGAGACTGGACCCACATATATACAATCATGGACAGAAACCTATTGATGGCTGTTTGGTTTCCCATAGTTATGCATGCAAAAATTTCATATATCAAATCTGTTTTGTCACAGACGATGGGTAAAGTAATGTGCATCCACGGTAACTTTGGAACCGGGTACCCAGCCGCCGTAATGACAAAACTGGATTTTCCCACCATGCCACTGCCTCGATAATTCCTCACGTGATGCATAGGTCAACGCAGGTATTGAACTCCGATGGTCGTGGTACCCACAAACTCACTACAGGCCTATAAATTGGTGAGCTTTTCAATTTAAATGGAAGCTATGGATCATTCTATGTTGAAAATTGGTGTAGTCTCCTCACATGTGTTTTGTTACCTGTCTTTGTGCTTCACAGACAGATTGGGTTTTAAAAGCCTTTTGGTTCTTATTTCAAAGTACCTGTGAAGTGTAATTATTACAGTAAATGTATTCACGTTATATTCAGAAGGTTGGCTGCAAGGATTAGGGTTATCTCAAGGGATTAGGGACACTTAATGGTCATGATACTTTCGTAAAACTGTCGTAAGTCTTCTCCTGAACTTAACTGCTTGTGGAAGCTACATGTAAGCATGCTTCTCTCTCCTAAAAGTACATGTACATGTATATTATTCACGACCTTTACCACTTTTAAAAAAATCTTTTCTAAAACCAATAAATCTGGTTCACAAGACCATGTGTCCACATGCAACAGAGGCTTACCAACTAGAACTGAGATTGAGAGATTCAAAAATTATGCACTCAGATCTGATAATATCAACCAGGGTGGTGTCCTTTTGTGATAATTTGGAAACCAGTTTCCTCTTCTGAATTATTTGGATATTTCTATTTTGGCTGTCATCTTCCCTTTTATCCTCAGATCTGTCATGAACAAGGCGAAAATGACCATCTCTTGAGTTTGTCAAGATTTGTCATCTTGTTCACAGCTGCATCAGCCACCTCCTTATCTTTCTTATGATACTTCATCATGTCACTGTACATTGTATCAGGTACAAGCTGTCATCAAATATGATGAGAAAAAGAACAAAGAAACTGTTGATCCTCTGCAGGTTGTTTTGTGTCTCAGCATCATACCTAGCCCAGGTTGGACCCTTTTCACCTTTGTAGTGCAGGATATTAAAACAGCAAAATTAAGATTTGCAAAAAATTGCTTAATTATTACCCTTTCTTAATTTGTACATCAGGTTTAACAAATTCTAACAAATTCCGTTAACTGCAGCCAGCCACTCATGTACATTGTACATGATGTAGTCTGTTAGTAGCTTGACTGATGGGGTCTGGCTTGGGGTAATGTGACGGTGAGATCTGCCACCTCTCTGTAGTCCATTAGTACATGTAGCTTGGTGGGGTCTGGCTTGGGGTAATGTGACGGTGAGCTCTGCCACCTCTATAGTCTGTTAGTACATGTAGCTTGGTGGGGTCTGGATTGGTGTAAAGTGACGGTGAGCTCTGCCACCTCTCTGTAGTCTGTTACTGTTAGTAGCTTGGTGGGTCTGGCTTGGGGTAATGACGGTGAGCTCTGCCACCTCTCTGTAGTATGTTACATGTTGGTGGGTCTGGCTTGGGTAAGTGACGGTGAGCTCTGCCACCTCTCTATAGTCTGTTAGTACATGTAGCTTGGTGAGGTCTAGCTTAGGGTAATGTGACGGTGAGATCACCTCTGTAGTCTGTTAGTACATGTAGCTTTGGTGGGGTCTGGCTTGGAGTAATGTGACGGTGAGCTCTGGCACCTCTCTGTAGTCTGTTAGTACATGAAGCTTGGTGGGGTCTGGCTTGGAGTAATGTGGACGGTGAGCTCTGGCACCCTCTGTAGTCAGTTAGTACATGAAGCTTGGTGGGGTCTGGCTTGAGTAATGTGACTGTGAGCTCTGGCACCTCTCTGTGTCTGTTAGTACATGTAGCTTGGTGGGTCTGGCTTGGAGTAATGTGACGGTGAGCTCTGGCACCTCTGTAGTCTGTTAGTACATGTAGCTTGGTGGGTCTGGCTTTGAGTAATGTGATGGTGAGCTCTGGCACCTCTCTGTAGTCTGTTAGTACATGTAGCTTGGTGAGTCTCACTTAAAGCAATGTGATGGTGTGCCTTATCTTCAGAAACCAGGATTTTTTCTTGTAATATGTCAGTCTGTTGGGGATTTATTTAATCATAGCGACAACCACAGTACAGCCCATGTTACTTCAATAACATGGGGAACGGCGTATTACAGCGCCAACGGGGCCCACGTAATATTGCGAGTGGAAAACGTGAGTTGCAACAATTTTTGCGTGTGTGACGGGGCTTCATGAGTTCGAACGTAGTTACAACGAAAGTATGAGCGTGTTCAACGAGGGCTTACTTTGTAAACGCACCTGCTTGAATTGCCATTAAGTGTACCACGCAGGACACGCCGCGGGTTGATTTTTATTCGAGTTGCACCGTCCGCTCAAGAAATGGTACGTAGTCATGAGTTACTAATCTGAAACGCATATATGTATCTCGATTGTTCAAATGCGATACATTTGTGCACGCATTTTGTGCTACATGTTGGTTCGGTGACCGACATTATAATGTAATTTTAATGTTTTCGTAACCATTATTATTATTAATTTAATTCCATAACAAGAAAGTTGTAGATTTTTCATATATGACAAATAAAATAATTTACTTGGATTAATTATATCTGTATATATATTTTTGAAGGCACTCAGACAAGCTCACCGCTTGTTAACACGCATGCAGTAAATGCCCTATGCATAGCGCCGTAATCACTTTTTTCTATTGGTCGAACGACCAACAATACGTGATCATACAACCAATAGAAATATTCGCGTGGTATATGCCAAAGCCTATAGCGCGTAAAACTTTTCTTATTGGCATTCAACGAGAACACATAACTTGTCATACAACCAATAGAAATATTCACGCTGTATTTGGATCATGTCACTCACACAATGTTAACATAGGCCTCGTGAGTGTGAAATGCTGCTCGTGATATTATGTGCGGGACCTGGCAAGTTGTGGCGCTTTGTTCACGCCGACAGGCGCATTTGTCAATGAGCATAATTTTTGTCTGTGCAAAACGCCTCTTGGGCGCTGTTTTATGCGCTAAAATCGCAATACATTTGTACATGTATCCTCAATTTACCCTAAATGACGCACCCAAGGTTATATAATCAACTGACGGTAACTTACAAATGAAATTAGCAGTTTGATGTTTCAGTGAAGGATTCTTTGTAAAATGAAATTTCAATGCATGATCATATCGGATGTCTTGAGTGCCGTTGAGACGCGACAGAATTGTAGTCATCAGAAAATTGATGTTGGTATAATGACTCACCCAAAACTGTTAAAGTTTATGGGCACAGAAAATGTACCCAAGAAGAAAACAGTTGAATCATGCTCATCTTATTCCAGATGGTTGTAAAATTGTTTTAATCTTGAAAATAAAAATATTGTTTTCGATTTTTAATATAAAATGGTATAATTTGGAGCTCTCAAAACTTTTTAATCAATATTCTTGAAAGACCAACAAAATGGAAGGTGGTTAAGAAAAATTTTGCAAAAAGTACTTTCTTAAAACTGTGAAATGTGTAAAAATGCTGTTAACATTTTGTCATAAATAAAATAGTTTCTTTTTCATAACCATGATTTTAATGTTTCATTTTCTCAATAATTTTCCATACTACCGTCCGTGAATAAACAATTCGTAACAAATTAAGTAGTCTTCATTTTCTTTCTATATGGAATGGGTCCATTTTGAAGATCAGTATTTCTTTTTTTAAAAACATCATTCGGCCGCAATGCAAAGCATTCATATATTTTGGTTTCTACAGACAACAGCTTGTTGACGGCATAGAACAATAAAATCACAGATGTTCGTGGAAAAAATTGAGATCATGTAAAATCTTTACTATTTGTATCTAGTAAAATCAGTGGTTAAACAATCTTTTTCCACTTCTCACAAGCACTAACTTTCCAGTAAATCATGTGTTACAATTTTCACTATAATTTTTATTTCTGTAACAAGCACGACTCTAGATAAGTTTATGCAACCAAAGTAATACGCCATAGTTTTGTAAGTTTTCCGAGAAATGCTAAGCCAAAAGTAGGTGCTGCCATTTCAATGAAAAGCGGCGTAATCACGCATTACTGATTTATACTTTAGTCTGTTACAATGAAAGCCTCGCCCGTGTAATTAGTCCATACTAATTTTATCATCCCATATGTCCACCAACTCACGTGTAATATCAGTCTGCCTTGCACGAAGATTTGTATCGTCCATGTACATAATTAACAAGACTTTGTACAAGAGAATCCTTCAATCAAAACACCAAACTGCTAATTTCATTTGTAAAGTTACCGTCCAGTTGATCATATATAACCTTTAGGTGCGCTTATTTAGGTAAATTGAGGATTACAGGCTGCACTAATATTTGGAATTGTATTTGGGTAACTGATATCCATCTAACTCGAATAATACACAGGAAAACAAACCGTGTGATCGATGACAAAGTGATTGCGCGACATCAAAGGATGACAAGGATGACAACGATGAAATTAGACGCACTGGCTCAACCAACTAAATAAGATGATACCACGTTGGAGAGGCGAAGCTGTAGTATGGCGGCCACGTGTTCAGGAATTCGAGGGACTATCATGAAGCGGCTATCTGCCAGCAGAACTGTCATAGTGTAAAATACCAGGTTGTCAAGTTCGCCTCAAATTAAATTTAATGTATATAACTGAATTTTTGAAAATGTTCGTTCAACCTTTTAAATATATATTTAGAGAAGAAACATGTATATATGCTTTTAATCTAGCTCAATTTCAATTTTTAATTAATTAATTTTAATTTTCAATTGAGGAACCCAGTGAACCTAATCACGCAGATATGTAGTCTCTGCATCATCAGAACAGCCGACACAACCACAAAGCGAAACACCAGTAGTATATGTGCAGCAATTCTACCTCTTGTGGCGGGGCGCAGTCTGCAGTTTGTCTGCAAGTGATTTTGTGCAGTTTGTAACGGCAAGAACTTCACATTGCACCACAGCGCAGTGGAGCAGCAATGTGGAGAGGAGATTTTGCACTTTGTAGCAGTGGAGCACCATAATTTTTTTTTTTGATGGCCAAGTTCATTTTTTTATTTTTTTTTTTATATATTTTTTTATGACGTCATTTCGG
>CM055828.1:0-63975 GCA_029582265.1 Zoroaster sp. YZ-2022
TAATTTTTTCGTACCTTAAACGGCCTCCATGGACACTTAGCCATCTGTAAAATGCCGTCAACTTGCATGCGGTTTCACGGCAAACAATACAACACTATACAGTGTTACAAAAAAACTTTTCTAGGTTGGGGAATAACTTTAAAGTTTTCAAGGGAGGCCGATAATTTTATATCTAAATTAAAGCTTAGGTTCTCCCATTTCAGAAAAACACCATACTTTTGAATTTGGATAATTATTTCGTACCTTAAACGGCCTCCATGGACACTTAGCCATCTGTAAAATACCGTCAACTTGCATGCGGTTTCACCGCAAACAATACAGCACTATACAGTCTTACAAAATAAACTTTTCTAGGGTTGGGAATAACTTTAAAGTTTTAAGGGAGGCCGATAATTTTATATCTAAATTAAAGCTTAGGTTCTCCCCTTTCAGACAAACACCATACTTTTGAATTTGGATAATTATTTCGTACCTTAAACGGCCTCCATGGACACTTAGCCATCTGTAAAATACCGTCAACTTGCATGCGGTTTCACGGCAAACAATACAACACTATACAGTCTTACAAAAAAAACTTTTCTAGGGTTGGGAATAACTTTTAAAGTTTTTAAGGGAGGCCGATAATTTTTATCTAAATTAAAGCTTAGGTACTCCCATTTCAGAAAAACACCATACTTTTGAATTTGGTTAATTATTTCGTACCTTAAACGGCCTCCATGGACACTTAGCCATCTGTAAAATACTGTCAACTTGCAGGCGGTTTCACGGCAAACAATACAACACTATACAGTCTTACAAAAAAAACTTTTCTAGGGATGGGAATAACTTTTAAAGTTTTCAAGGGAGGCCGATAATTTTATATCTAAATTAAAGCTTAGGTTCTCCCCTTTCAGAAAATCACCATTTTTTTTAATTTGGTTAATTATTTCGTACCTTAAACGGCCTCCATGGACACTTAGCCATCTGTAAAATACCGTCAACTTGCATGCGGTTTCTCCGCAAACAATACAACACTATACAGTCTTACAAAAACTTTTCTAGGGTTGGGAATAACTTTTAAAGATTTCAAGCGAGGCCGATAATTTTATATCTAAATTAAAGCTTAGGTTCTCCCATTTCAGAAAAACACCATACTTTTGAATTTGGATAATTATTTCGTACCTTAAACGGCCTCCATGGACACTTAGCCATCTGTAAAATACCGGTCAACTTGCATGCGGTTTCACGGCAAACAATACAACACTATACAGTCTTACAAAAAACTTTTCTAGGGTTGGGAATAACTTTAAAGTTTTTAAGGGAGGCCGATAATTTTATATCTAAATTAAAGCTTAGGTTCTCCCTTTCAGAAAAACACCATACTTTTGAATTTGGATAATTATTTCGTACCTTAAACGGCTTCCATGGACACTTAGCCATCTGTAAAATACCGTCAACTTGCATGCGGTTTCACCGCAAACAATACAACACTATACAGTCTTACAAAAAAACTTTTCTAGGGTTGGGAATAACTTTTAAAGTTTTCAAGGAGGCCGATAATTTTATATCTAAATTAAAGCTTAGGTTCTCCCTTTCAGAAAAACACCATACTTTTGAATTTGGTTAATTATTTCATACCTTAAACGGCCTCCATGGACACTTAGCCATCTGTAAAATACCGTCAACTTGCATGCGGTTTCACCGCAAACAATACAACACTATACAGTCTTACAAAAAACATTTCTAGGGTTGGGAATAACTTTTAAAGTTTTCAAGGAGGCCGATAATTTTATATCTAAATTAAAGATTAGGTTCTCAACTTTCAGACAAACACCATACTTTTGAATTTGGATAATTATTTCGTACCTTAAACGGCCTCCATGGACACTTAGCCCTCTGTAAAATACGGTCAACTTGCATGCGGTTTCACCGCAAACAATACAGAACTATACAGTGTTACAAAATAAAATCTAGGGTTGGGAATAACTTTAAAGTTTTCAAGGGAGGCCGATAATTTTATATCTAAATTAAAGCTTAGGTTCTCCCCTTTCAGAAAAACACCATACTTTTGAATTTGGATAATTATTTCGTACCTTAAACGGCCTCCATGGACACTTAGCCATCAGTAAAATGCCGTCAACTTGCATGCGGTTTCACGGCAAAAAATACAACACTATACAGTCTTACAAAAAAAACTTTTCTAGGGTTGGGAATAACTTTTAAAGTTTTTAAGGGAGGCCGATAATTTTATATCTAAATTAAAGCTTAGGTTCTCCCCTTTCAGAAAAACACCATACTTTTGAATTTGGTTAATTATTTCGTACCTTAAACGGCCTCCATGGACACTTAGCCATCTGTAAAATACCGTCAACTTGCATGCGGTTTCACGGCAAACAATACAACACTATACAGTCTTACAAAAAAAACTTTTCTAGGGTTGGGAATAACTTTTAAAGTTTTTAAGGGAGGCCGATAATTTTTATCTAAATTAAAGCTTAGGTACTCCCATTTCAGAAAAACACCATACTTTTGAATTTGGTTAATTATTTCGTACCTTAAACGGCCTCCATGGACACTTAGCCATCTGTAAAATACCGTCAACTTGCATGCGGTTTCACGGCAAACAATACAACACTATACAGTCTTACAAACAAACTTTTCTAGGGTTGGGAATAACTTTTAAAGTTTTCAAAGGAGGCCGATAATTTTATATCTAAATTAAAGCTTAGGTTCTCCCCTTTCAGACAAACACCATACTTTTAAATTTGGATAATTATTTCGTACCTTAAACGGCCTCCATGGACACTTAGCCATCTGTAAAATACCGTCAACTTGCATGCGGTTTCACGGCAAACAATACAACACTATACAGTCTTACAAAAAAACCTTTTCTAAGGTTGGGAATAACTTTTAAAGTTTTCAAAGGAGGCCGATAATTTTATATCTAAATTAAAGCTTAGGTTCTCCCATTTCAGAAAAACACCATACTTTTGAATTTGGTTAATTATTTCGTACCTTAAACGGCCTCCATGGACACTTAGCCCTCTGTAAAATACCGTCAACTTGCATGCGGTTTCACCGCAAACAATACCACACTATACAGTCTTACGAAAAAAAACTTTTCTAGGGTTGGGAATAACTTTAAAGTTTTCAAGGAGGCCGATAATTTTATATCTAAATTAAAGCTTAGGTTCTCCCCTTTCAGAAAAAACACCATACTTTTGAATTTGGATAATTATTTCGTACCTTAAACGGCCTCCATGGACACTTAGCCCTCTGTAAAATACCGTCAACTTGCATGCGGTTTCACGGCAAACAATACAACACTATACAGTCTTACAAAAATTTTTTCTAGGGTTGGGAATAACTTTTAAAGTTTTTAAGGGAGGCCGATAATTTTTATCTAAATTAAAGCTTAGGTTCTCCCATTTCAGAAAAACACCATACTTTTGAATTTGGTTAATTATTTCGTACCTTAAACGGCCTCCATGGACACTTAGCCATCTGTAAAATACCGTCAACTTGCATGCGGTTTCACGGCAAACAATACAACACTATACAGTCTTACAAAAATTTTTTTCTAGGGTTGGGAATAACTTTTAAAGTTTTCAAGGAGGCCGATAATTTTATATCTAAATTAAAGCTTAGGTACTCTCATTTCAGAAAAACACCATACTTTTGAATTTGGTTAATTATTTCGTACCTTAAACGGCCTCCATGGACACTTAGCCATCTGTAAAATACCGTCAACTTGCATGCGGTTTCACCGCAAACAATACAGCACTATACAGTCTTACGAAAAAAACATTTCTATGGTTGGGAATAACTTTTAAAGTTTTCAAAGGAGGCCGATAATTTTATATCTAAATTAAAGCTTAGGTTCTCCCCTTTCAGACAAACACCATACTTTTGAATTTGGATAATTATTTCGTACCTTAAACGGCCTCCATGGACACTTAGCCCTCTGTAAAATACGGTCAACTTGCATGCGGTTTCACCGCAAACAATACAGAACTATACAGTCTTACAAAAAATTTTTTTCTAGGGATGGGAATAACTTTTAAAGTTTTCAAGGGAGGCCGATAATTTTATATCTAAATTAAAGCTTAGGTTCTCCCCTTTCAGAAAAACACCATACTTTTGAATTTGGATAATTTTTTCGTACCTTAAACGGCCTCCATGGACACTTAGCCATCAGTAAAATGCCGTCAACTTGCATGCGGTTTCACGGCAAACAATACAACACTATACAGTCTTACAAAAAAAACTTTTCTAGGGTTGGGAATAACTTTTAAAGTTTTTAAGTGGGCCGATAATTTTTATCTAAATTAAAGCTTAGGTACTCCCATTTCAGAAAAACACCATACTTTTGAATTTGGTTAATTATTTCGTACCTTAAACGGCCTCCATGGACACTTAGCCATCTGTAAAATACCGTCAACTTGCATGCGGTTTCACGGCAAACAATACAACACTATACAGTCTTACAAAAAACTTTTCTAGGATTGGGAATAACTTTAAAGTTTTTAAGGGAGGCCGATAATTTGTATCTAAATTAAAGCTTAGGTACTCCCATTTCAGAAAAACACCATACTTTTGAATTTGGTTAATTATTTCGTACCTTAAACGGCCTCCATGGACACTTAGCCATCTGTAAAATACCGTCAACTTGCATGCGGTTTCACGGCAAACAATACAACACTATACAGTCTTACAAAAAATTTTTTTCTAGGGATGGGAATAACTTTTAAAGTTTTCAAGGGAGGCCGATAATTGTATATCTAAATTAAAGCTTAGGTTCTCCCCTTTCAGAAAAACACCATACTTTTGAATTTGGTTAATTATTTCGTACCTTAAACGGCCTCCATGGACACTTAGCCATCTGTAAAATACCGTCAACTTGCATGCGGTTTCACGGCAAACAATACAACACTATACAGTCTTACAAAAAAACTTTTCTAAGGTTGGGAATAACTTTTAAAGTTTTAAGGAGGCCGATAATTTTATATCTAAATTAAAGCTTAGGTTCTTCCGATTCAGAAAAACACCATACTTTTGAATTTGGTTAATTATTTCGTACCTTAAACGGCCTCCATGGACACTTAGCCATCTGTAAAATACCGTCAACTTGCATGCGGTTTCACGGCAAACAATACAACACTATACAGTCTTACAAAAAACTTTTCTAGGGTTGGGAATAACTTTTAAAGTTTTCAAGGAGGCCGATAATTTTATCTAAATTAAAGCTTAGGTTCTCCCATTTCAGAAAACACCATACTTTTGAATTTGGTTAATTATTTCGTACCTTAAACGGCCTCCATGGACACTTAGCCATCTGTAAAATACCGTCAACTTGCATGCGGTTTCACGGCAAACAATACAACACTATACAGTCTTACAAAAAACTTTTCTAGGGTTGGGAATAACTTTTAAAGTTTTCAAGAGGCCGATAATTTTATATCTAAATTAAAGCTTAGGTTCTCCCATTTCAGAAAAACACCATACTTTTGAATTTGGATAATTATTTCGTACCTTAAACGGCCTCCATGGACACTTAGCCATCTGTAAAATACCGTCAACTTGCATGCGGTTTCACGGCAAACAATACAACACTATACAGTCTTACAAAAAAACTTTTCTAGGGTTGGGAATAACTTTTAAAGTTTTTAAGGGAGGCCGATAATTTTATATCTAAATTAAAGCTTAGGTACTCTCATTTCAGAAAAACACCATACTTTTGAATTTGGTTAATTATTTCGTACCTTAAACGGCCTCCATGGACACTTAGCCATCTGTAAAATACCGTCAACTTGCATGCGGTTTCACGGCAAACAATACAACACTATACAGTCTTACAAAAATTTTTTTTCTAGGGATGGGAATAACTTTTAAAGTTTTCAAGGGAGGCCGATAATTGTATATCTAAATTAAAGCTTAGGTTCTGCCCTTTCAGACAAACCCCATAGTTTTGAATTTGGTTAATTATTTCGTACCTGAAACGGCCTCCATGGACACTTAGCCATCTGTAAAATACCGTCAACTTGCATGCGGTTTCACCGCAAACAATACAACACTATACAGTCTTACAAAAAACTTTTCTAGGGTTGGGAATAACTTTTAAAGTTTTCAAGGAGGCCGATAATTTTATATCTAAATTAAAGCTTAGGTTCTCATTTCAGAAAAACACCATACTTTTGAATTTGGATAATTATTTCGTACCTTAAACGGCCTCGATGGACACTTAGCCATCTGTAAAATACCGTCAACTTGCATGCGGTTTCACCGGCAAACAATACAACACTATACAGTCTTACAAAAAACTTTTCTAGGGTTGGGAATAACTTTTAAAGTTTTCAAGGGAGGCCGATAATTTTATATCTAAATTAAAGCTTAGGTTCTCCCATTTCAGAAAACACCATACTTTTGAATTTGGAAATTGTTTACGTACCTTAAACGGCCTCCATGGACACTTAGCCATCTGTAAAATACCGTCAACTTGCATGCGGTTTCACGGCAAACAATACAACACTATACAGTCTTACAAAAAACTTTTCTAGGTTTGGTAATAACTTTAAACTTTTTGAAGGTAGGCCGATAATTTTATATCTAAATTAAAGCTTAGGTACTCCCATTTCAGAAAAACACCATACTTTTGAATTTGGTTAATTATTTCGTACCTTAAACGGCCTCCATGGACACTTAGCCATCTGTAAAATACCGTCAACTTGCATGCGGTTTCACGGCAAACAATACAACACTATACAGTCTTACAAAATTAACTTTTCTAGGATTGGGAATAACTTTAAAAGTTTTCAAGGAGGCCGATAATTTTATATCTAAATTAAAGCTTAGGTTCTCACCTTTCAGAAAAACACCATACTTTTGAATTTGGATAATTATTTCGTACCTTAAACGGCCTCCATGGACACTTAGCCATCTGTAAAATACGGTCAACTTGCATGCGGTTTCACCGCAAACAATACAGAACTATACAGTGTTACAAAAAAAATTCTAGGGTTGGGAATAACTTTTAAAGTTTTCAAGGGAGGCCGATAATTTTATATCTAAATTAAAGCTTAGGTTCTCCCCTTTCAGAAAAACACCATACTTTTGAATTTGGATAATTATTTCGTACCTTAAACGGCCTCCATGGACACTTAGCCATCTGTAAAATACCGTCAACTTGCATGCGGTTTCACGGCAAACAATACAACACTATACAGTCTTACAAAACAAACTTTTCTAGGGTTGGGAATAACTTTTAAAGTTTTTAAGGGAGGCCGATAATTTTATATCTAAATTAAAGCTTAGGTTCTCCCCTTTCAGAAAAACACCATACTTTTGAATTTGGTTAATAATTTCGTACCTTAAACGGCCTCCATGGACACTTAGCCATCTGTAAAATACCGTCAACTTGCATGCGGTTTCACGGCAAACAATACAACACTATACAGTCTTACAAAAAAACTTTTCTAGGGTTGGGAATAACTTTTAAAGTTTTCAAGGAGGCCGATAATTTTATATCTAAATTAAAGCTTAGGTTCTCCCTTCAGAAAAACACCATACTTTTGAATTTGGATAATTATTTCGTACCTTAAACGGCCTCCATGGACACTTAGCCATCTGTAAAATACCGTCAACTTGCATGCGGTTTCACGGCAAACAATACAACACTATACAGTCTTACAAAAAACAACTTTCCAGGGATGGGAATAACTTTTAAAGTTTTCAAGGGAGGCCGATAATTGTATATCTAAATTAAAGCTTAGGTTCTCCCTTTTCAGAAAAACACCATACTTTTGAATTTGGTTAATTATTTCGTACCTTAAACGGCCTCCATGGACACTTAGCCCTCTGTAAAAAGCCCTCAACTTGCATGCGGTTTCACGGCAATCAATACAACACTATACAGTCTTACAAAAAACTTTTCTAGGGTTGGGAATAACTTTAAAGTTTTCAAGGAGGCCGATAATTTTATATCTAAATTAAAGCTTAGGTACTCCCATTTCAGAAAAACACCATACTTTTGAATTTGGTTAATTATTTCATACCTTAAACGGCCTCCATGGACACTTAGCCATCTGTAAAATACCGTCAACTTGCAGGCGGTTTCACGGCAAACAATACAACACTATACAGTCTTACAAACAAAACTTTTCTAGGATTGGGAATAACTTTTAAAGTTTTCAAGGGAGGCCGATAATTTTATATCTAAATTAAAGCTTAGGTACTCCCATTTCAGAAAAACACCATACTTTTGAATTTGGTTAATTATTTCATACCTTAAACGGCCTCCATGGACACTTAGCCATCTGTAAAATACCGTCAACTTGCATGCGGTTTCACCGCAAACAATACAACACTATACAGTCTTACAAAAAAAACTTTTCTAGGGATGGGAATAACTTTTAAAGTTTTCAAGGGAGGCCGATAATTTTATATCTAAATTAAAGCTTAGGTTCTCCCCTTTCAGAAAAACACCATACTTTTGAATTTGGTTAATTATTTCGTACCTTAAACGGCCTCCATGGACACTTAGCCATCTGTAAAATACCGTCAACTTGCATGCGGTTTCACGGCAAACAATACAACACTATACAGTCTTACAAAAAAAACTTTTCTAGGGTTGGGAATAACTTTTAAAGTTTTTAAGGAGGCCGATAATTTTATCTAAATTAAAGCTTAGGTTCTCCCATTTCAGAAAAACACCATACTTTTGAATTTGGTTAATTATTTCGTACCTTAAACGGCCTCCATGGACACTTAGCCATCTGTAAAATACCGTCAACTTGCATGCGGTTTCACGGCAAACAATACAACACTATACAGTCTTACAAAAAAACTTTTCTAGGTTTGGGAATAACTTTTAAAGTTTTCAAGGGAGGCCGATAATTTTATATCTAAATTAAAGCTTAGGTTCTCCCCTTTCAGAAAAACACCATACTTTTGAATTTGGTTAATTATTTCGTACCTTAAACGGCCTCCATGGACACTTAGCCATCTGTAAAATACCGTCAACTTGCATGCGGTTTCACCGCAAACAATACAGCACTATACAGTCTTACGGGAAAAAAACATTTCTATGGTTGGGAATAACTTTTAAAGTTTTCAAAGGAGGCCGATAATTTTATATCTAAATTAAAGCTTAGGTTCTCCCCTTTCAGACAAACACCATACTTTTGAATTTGGATAATTATTTCGTACCTTAAACGGCCTCCATGGACACTTAGCCATCTGTAAAATACCGTCAACTTGCATGCGGTTTCACCGCAAACAATACAGAACTATACAGTGTTACAAAAAACAATCTAGGGTTGGGAATAACTTTTAAAGTTTTTAAGGGAGGCCGATAATTGTATATCTAAATTAAAGCTTAGGTTCTCCCATTTCAGAAAAACACCATACTTTTGAATTTGGTTAATTATTTCGTACCTTAAACGGCCTCCATGGACACTTAGCCATCTGTAAAATACCGTCAACTTGCATGCGGTTTCACGGCAAACAATACAACACTATACAGTCTTACAAAAAACTTTTCTAGGGTTGGGAATAACTTTAAAGTTTTAAGGAGGCCGATAATTTTTATCTAAATTAAAGCTTAGGTTCTCCCATTTCAGAAAAACACCATACTTTTGAATTTGGTTAATTATTTCGTACCTTAAACGGCCTCCATGGACACTTAGCCATCTGTAAAATACCGTCAACTTGCATGCGGTTTCACGGCAAACAATACAACACTATACAGTCTTACAAAAAAACTTTTCTAGGGTTGGGAATAACTTTTAAAGTTTTCAAGGAGGCCGATAATTTTATATCTAAATTAAAGCTTAGGTTCTCCCATTTCAGAAAAACACCATACTTTTGAATTTGGTTAATTATTTCGTACCTTAAACGGCCTCCATGGACACTTAGCCATCTGTAAAATACCGTCAACTTGCATGCGGTTTCACGGCAAACAATACAACACTATACAGTCTTACAAAAAAACTTTTCTAGGGTTGGGAATAACTTTTAAAGTTTTCAAGGAGGCCGATAATTTTATATCTAAATTAAAGCTTAGGTTCTCCCTTTTCAGAAAAACACCATACATTTGAATGTGGATAATTATTTCGTACCTTAAACGGCCTCCATGGACACTTAGCCATCTCTAAAATACCGTCAACTTGCATGCGGTTTCACCGCAAACAATACAGCACTATACAGTCTTACAAAAAACTTTTCTAGGGTTGGGAATAACTTTAAAGTTTTCAAGGAGGCCGATAATTTTATATCTAAATTAAAGCTTAGGTTCTCCCCTTTCAGAAAACACCATACTTTTGAATTTGGATAATTTTTTCGTACCTTAAACGGCCTCCATGGACACTTAGCCCTCTGTAAAATGCCGTCAACTTGCATGCGGTTTCACGGCAAACAATACAACACTATACAGTCTTACAAAAAAAAACTTTTCTAGGGTTGGGAATAACTTTTAAAGTTTTCAAGGGAGGCCGATAATTTTATATCTAAATTAAAGCTTAGGTTCTCCCATTTCAGAAAAACACCATACTTTTGAATTTGGTTAATTATTTCGTACCTTAAACGGCCTCCATGGACACTTAGCCATCTGTAAAATACCGTCAACTTGCATGCGGTTTCACGGCAAACAATACAACACTATACAGTCTTACAAAATTTTTTTTTCTAGGGATGGGAATAACTTTAAAGTTTTTAAGGAGGCCGATAATTTTATATATAAATTAAAGCTTAGGTTCTCCCATTTCAGAAAAACACCATACTTTTGAATTTGGTTAATTATTTCGTACCTTAAACGGCCTCCATGGACACTTAGCCATCTGTAAAATACCGTCAACTTGCATGCGGTTTCACGGCAAACAATACAACACTATACAGTCTTACAAAAAACACTTTTCTAGGGATGGGAATAACTGTTAGAGTTTTCAAGGGAGGCCGATAATTTTATATCTAAATTAAAGCTTAGGTTCTCCCCTTTCAGAAAAACACCATACTTTTGAATTTGGTTAATTATTTCGTACCTTAAACGGCCTCCATGGACACTTAGCCCTCTGTAAAATACCGTCAACTTGCATGCGGTTTCACCGCAAACAATACAGCACTATACAGTCTTACAAAAAACTTTTCTAGGGTTGGGAATAACTTTAAAGTTTTCAAGGGAGGCCGATAATTTTATATCTAAATTAAAGCTTAGGTTCTCCCTTCAGAAAAACACCATACTTTTGAATTTGGATAATTATTTCGTACCTTAAACGGCCTCCATGGACACTTAGCCATCTGTAAAATGCTCAACTTGCATGCGGTTTCACGGCGCAAACAATACAACACTATACAGTCTTACAAAAAACTTTTCTAGGGTTGGGAATAACTTTAAAGTTTTCAAGGGAGGCCGATAATTTTATATCTAAATTAAAGCTTAGGTTCTCCCATTTCAGAAAAACACCATACTTTTGAATTTGGATAATTATTTCGTACCTTAAACGGCCTCCATGGACACTTAGCCATCTGTAAAATACCGTCAACTTGCAGGCGGTTTCACGGCAAACAATACAACACTATACAGTCTTACAAAAAAAACTTTTCTAGGATTGGGAATAACTTTTAAAGTTTTCAAGGGAGGCCGATAATTTTATATCTAAATTAAAGCTTAGGTTCTCCCCTTTCAGACAAACACCATACTTTTGAATTTGGTTAATTATTTCGTACCTTAAACGGCCTCCATGGACACTTAGCCATCTGTAAAATACCGTCAACTTGCATGCGGTTTCACGGCAAACAATACAACACTATACAGTCTTACAAAAAAACCTTTTCTAAGGTTGGGAATAACTTTTAAAGTTTTCAAAGGAGGCCGATAATTTTATATCTAAATTAAAGCTTAGGTTCTCCCCTTTCAGACAAACACCATACTTTTGAATTTGGATAATTATTTCGTACCTTAAACGGCCTCCATGGACACTTAGCCATCTGTAAAACGTCGTCAACTTGCATGCGGTTTCACCGCAAACAATACAGCACTATACAGTGTTACGAAAAAAACTTTTCTAGGGTTGGGAATAACTTTTAAAGTTTTTAAGGGAGGCCGATAATTTTATATCTAAATTAAAGCTTAGGTACTCCCATTTCAGAAAAACACCATACTTTTGAATTTGGTTAATTATTTCGTACCTTAAACGGCCTCCATGGACACTTAGCCATCTGTAAAATACCGTCAACTTGCATGCGGTTTCACGGCAAACAATACAACACTATACAGTCTTACAAAATTAACTTTTCTAGGATTGGGAATAACTTTTAAAGTTTTCAAGGAGGCCGATAATTTTATATCTAAATTAAAGCTTAGGTTCTCCTTCAGAAAAACACCATACTTTTGAATTTGGTTACTTATTTCGTACATAAAACGTCCTCCATGGAAAGATTGTCTTCAGTTATATTCCGTCAACTTGCATGCGGTTTCACGGCAAAAAATACAACACTATACAGTCTTACAAAAACTTTTCTAGGGTTGGGAATAACTTTAAAGTTTTTAAGGAGGCCGATAATTTTATATCTAAATTAAAGCTTAGGTTCTCCCATTTCAGAAAAACACCATACTTTTGAATTTGGATAATTATTTCGTACCTTAAACGGCCTCCATGGACACTTAGCCATCTGCAAAATACCGTCAACTTGCATGCGGTTTCACGGCAAACAATACAACACTATACAGTCTTACAAAAAACTTTTTCTAGGTTGGGAATAACTTTTAAAGTTTTCAAGGAGGCCGATAATTTTATATCTAAATTAAAGCTTAGGTTCTCCCTTTCAGAAAAACACCATACTTTTGAATTTGGTTAATTATTTCGTACCTTAAACGGCCTCCATGGACACTTAGCCATCTGTAAAATACCGTCAACTTGCATGCGGTTTCACGGCAAACAATACAACACTATACAGTCTTACAAAAAAACTTTCTAGGGATGGGAATAACTTTTAAAGTTTTCAAGGGAGGCCGATAATTTGTATCTAAATTAAAGCTTAGGTTCTCATTTCAGAAAAACACCATACTTTTGAATTTGGATAATTATTTCGTACCTTAAACGGCCTCCATGGACACTTAGCCATCTGTAAAATGTCAACTTGCATGCGGTTTCACCGCAAACAATACAACACTATACAGTCTTACGAAAAAAACATTTCTATGCTTGGGAATAACTTTTAAAGTTTTCAAAGGAGGCCGATAATTTTATATCTAAATTAAAGCTTAGGGTTCTCCCCTCTCAGAAAAACACAATATTTTTGAATTTGAATAATTTTTATCGTACCTTAAACGGCCTCCATGGACACTTAGCCCTCTGTAAAATACCGTCAACTTGCAGGCGGTTTCACGGCAAACAATACAACACTATACAGTCTTACAAAAAAAACTTTTCTAGGATTGGGAATAACTTTTAAAGTTTTCAAGGGAGGCCGATAATTTTATATCTAAATTAAAGCTTAGGTTCTCCCCTTTCAGACAAACACCATACTTTTGAATTTGGATAATTATTTCGTACCTTAAACGGCCTCCATGGACACTTAGCCCTCTGTAAAATACGGTCAACTTGCATGCGGTTTCACGGCAAACAATACAACACTATACAGTCTTACAAAAAAAACTTTTCTAGGGTTGGGAATAACTTTTAAAGTTTTTAAGGGAGGCCGATAATTTTTATCTAAATTAAAGCTTAGGTACTCCCATTTCAGAAAAACACCATACTTTTGAATTTGGTTAATTATTTCGTACCTTAAACGGCCTCCATGGACACTTAGCCATCTGTAAAATACCGTCAACTTGCATGCGGTTTCACGGCAAACAATACAACACTATACAGTCTTACAAAAAAAACTTTTCTAAGGTTGGGAATAACTTTTAAAGTTTTCAAGGGAGGCCGATAATTTTATATCTAAATTAAAGCTTAGGTTCTCCCCTTTCAGAAAAACACCATACTTTTGAATTTGGTTAATTATTTCGTACCTTAAACGGCCTCCATGGACACTTAGCCCTCTGTAAAATACCGTAAACTTGCATGCGGTTTCACCGCAAACAATACAGCACTATACAGTCTTACGAAAAAAACATTTCTAGGGTTGGGAATAACTTTTAAAGTTTTCAAAGGAGGCCGATAATTTTATATCTAAATTAAAGCTTAGGTTCTCCCCTTTCAGACAAACACCATACTTTTGAATTTGGATAATTATTTCGTACATTAAACGGCTTCCATGGACACTTAGCCATCTGCAAAATACCGTCAACTTGCATGCGGTTTCACGGCAAACAATACAACACTATACAGTCTTACAAAAAAAACTTTTCTAAGGTTGGGAATAACTTTTAAAGTTTTCAAGGAGGCCGATAATTTTATATCTAAATTAAAGCTTAGGTTCTCCCTTTCAGAAAAACACCATACTTTTGAATTTGGATAATTATTTCGTACCTTAAACGGCCTCCATGGACACTTAGCCATCTGTAAATACCGTCAACTTGCATGCGGTTTCACGGCAAACAATACAACACTATACAGTCTTACAAAAAACTTTTCTAGGGTTTGGAATTACTTTTAAAGTTTTCAAAGGTGGTGGATAATTGTATATCTAAATTAAAGCTTAGGTTCTCCCCTTTCAGAAAAACACCATACTTTTGAATTTGGTTAATTATTTCGTACCTTAAATGGCCTCCATGGACACTTAGCCTTCTGTAAAATACGGTTAACTTGCATGCGGTTTCTCCTCAAACAATACAGCACTATACAGTCTTCCGAAAACAAACTTTTCTATGGTTGGGAATAACTTTTAAAGTTTTCAAAGGAGGCCGATAATTTTATATCGAAATTAAAGCTTAGGTTCTCCCCTTTCAGAAAAACACCATACTTTTGAATTTGGATAATTATTTCGTACCTTAAACGGCCTCCATGGACAGTTAGACATCTGTAAAACGCCGTCAACTTGCATGCGGTTTCACCGCAAACAATACAACACTATACAGTCTTACAAAAAAAAAACTTTTCTAGGGTTGGGAATAACTTTTAAAGTTTTAAGGAGGCCTATAATTTTATATCTAAATTAAAGCTTAGGTTCTCCCATTTCAGAAAAACACCATACTTTTGAATTTGGATAATTATTTCGTACCTTAAACGGCCTCCATGGACACTTAGCCATCTTTAAAATACCGTCAACTTGCATGCGGTTTCACGGCAAACAATACAACACTATACAGTCTTACAAAAAACTTTTCTAGGGTTGGGAATAACTTTTAAAGTTTTCAAGGAGGCCGATAATTTTATATCTAAATTAAAGCTTAGGTTCTCCCCTTTCAGAAAAACACCATACTTTTGAATTTGGTTAATTATTTCGTACCTTAAACGGCCTCCATGGACACTTAGCCATCTGTAAAATACCGTCAACTTGCATGCGGTTTCACGGCAAACAATACAACACTATACAGTCTTACAAAAAAAACTTTTCTAAGGTTGGGAATAACTTTTAAAGTTTTTAGGGGAGGCCGATAATTTTATATCTAAATTAAAGCTTAGGTTCTCGCCTTTCAGAAAACACCATACTTTTTGAATTTGGATAATTATTTCGTACCTTAAACGGCCTCCATGGACACTTAGCCATCTCTGTAAAATACCGTCAACTTGCATGCGGTTTCACCGCAAACAATACAACACTATACAGTCTTACAAAAAAACATTTCTAGGGTTGGGAATAACTTTTAAAGTTTTTAAGGAGGCCGATAATTTTATATCTAAATTAAAGCTTAGGTTCTCCCTTTCAGAAAAACACCATACTTTTGAATTTGATAATTATTTCGTACCTTAAACGGCCTCCATGGACACTTAGCCATCTGTAAATACCGTCAACTTGCATGCGGTTTCACGGCAAACAATACAACACTATACAGTCTTACAAAAAACTTTTCTAGGGTTGGGAATAACTTTTAAAGTTTTCAAGGAGGCCGATAATTTTATATCTAAATTAAAGCTTAGGTTCTCCCCTTTCAGAAAAACACCATACTTTTGAATTTGGATAATTATTTCGTACCTTAAACGGCCTCCATGGACACTTAGCCCTCTGTAAAATACGGTCAACTTGCATGCGGTTTCACGGCAAACAATACAACACTATACAGTCTTACAAAAAAACTTTTCTAGGGTTGGGAATAACTTTTAAAGTTTTCAAGGGAGGCCGATAATTTTATATCTAAATTAAAGCTTAGGTTCTCCCATTTCAGAAAAACACCATACTTTTGAATTTGGATAATTATTTCGTACCTTAAACGGCCTCCATGGACACTTAGCCCTCTGTAAAATACGGTCAACTTGCATGCGGTTTCACCGCAAACAATACAGCACTATACACTCTTACTAAAAAAAAACTTTTCTAGGGTTGGGAATAACTTTTAAAGTTTTACAGTGAGGCCGATAATTTTATATCTAAATTAAAGCTTAGGTTCTCCATTTCAGAAAAACACCATACTTTTGAATTTGGATAATTATTTCGTACCTTAAACGGCGTCCATGGACACTTAGCCATCTGTAAAATACCGCAACTTGCATGCGGTTTCACCGCAAACAATACAGCACTATACAGTCTTACGAGAAAAAAAACATTTCTAGGGATGGGAATAACTTTTAAAGTTTTCAAGGGAGGCCGATAATTTTATATCTAAATTAAAGCTTAGGTTCTCCCTTCAGACAAAACACCATACTTTTGAATTTGGATAATTATTTCGTACCTTAAACGGCCTCCATGGACACTTAGCCCTCTGTAAAATACGGTCAACTTGCATGCGGTTTCACCGCAAACAATACAGACCAATATAGGGTTACAAAAAATTATCTAGGGTTGGGAATAACTTTTAAAGTTTTCAAGGAGGCCGATAATTTTATATCTAAATTAAAGCTTAGGTTCTCCCTTTTCAGACAAACACCATACTTTTGAATTTGGATAATTATTTCGTACCTTAAACGGCCTCCATGGACACTTAGCCATCTGTAAAATACCGTCAACTTGCATGCGGTTTCACGGCAAACAATACAACACTATACAGTCTTACAAAAAACTTTTCTAGGGTTGGGAATAACTTTTAAAGTTTTCAAGGGAGGCCGATAATTTTATATCTAAATTAAAGCTTAGGTTCTCCCCTTTCAGAAAAACACCATACTTTTGAATTTGGATAATTATTTCGTACCTTAAACGGCCTCCATGGACACTTAGCCATCTGTAAAATACGGTCAACTTGCATGCGGTTTCACCGCAAACAATACAGCACTATACAGTTTTACAAAAAAATACATTTCTATGGTTGGGAATAACTTTTAAAGTTTTCAAGGGAGGCCGATAATTTTATATATAATTTAAAGCTGAGGTTATATCATTTCAGAAAAACACCATACTTTTGAATTTGGATAATTATTTCGTACCTTAAACGGCCTCCATGGACACTTAGCCATCTGTAAAATACCGTCAACTTGCATGCGGTTTCACGGCAAACAATACAACACTATACAGTCTTACAAAAACTTTTCTAGGGTTGGGAATAACTTTTAAAGTTTTCAAGGAGGCCGATAATTTTATATCTAAATTAAAGCTTAGGTTCTCCCATTTCAGAAAAACACATACTTTTGAATTTGGATAATTATTTCGTACCTTAAACGGCCTCCATGGACACTTAGCCCTCTGTAAAATACCGTCAACTTGCATGCGGTTTCACGACAAACAATACAACACTATACAGTCTTACAAAAAACTTTTCTAGGGTTGGGAATAACTTTTAAAGTTTTCAAAGGAGGCCGATAATTTTATATCTAAATTAAAGCTTAGGTTCTCCCTTTCAGAAAAACACCATACTTTTGAATTTGGATAATTATTTCGTACCTTAAACGGCCTCCATGGACACATTGCGCTCTGTAAAATCACGTCAACTTGCATGCGGTTTCACCGCAAACAATACAGCACTATACAGTCTTACAAAAAAAACATTTCTAGGGTTGGGAATAACTTTAAAGTTTTCAATGGAGGCCGAAAATTTTATATCTAAATTAAAGCTTAGGTTCTCCCTTTCAGAAAAACACCATACTTTTGAATTTGGATTATTATTTCGTACCTTAAACGGCCTCCATGGACACTTAGCCCTCTGTAAAATACGCCGTCAACTTGCATGCGGTTTCACCGCAAACAATACAACACTATACAGTGTTACAAAAAAACTTTCTAGGGTTGGGAATAACTTTTAAAGTTTTCAATGGAGGCCGATAATTTTATATCTAAATTAAAGCTTAGGTTCTCCCTTTTCAGAAAAACACCATACTTTTGAATTTGGATAATTATTTCGTACCTTAAACGGCCTCCATGGACACTTAGCCCTCTGTAAAATACCGTCAACTTGCATGCGGTTTCACCGCAAACAATACAGAACTATACAGTCTTACAAAAAAAAACATTTCTATGGTTGGGAATAACTTTTAAAGTTTTTAAGGAGGCCGATAATTTTATATCTAAATTAAAGCTTAGGTACTCCCCTTTCAGAAAAACACCATACTTTTGAATTTGGATAATTATTTCGTACCTTAAACGGCCTCCATGGACACTTAGCCATCTGTAAAATACCGTCAACTTGCATGCGGTTTCACGGCAAACAATACAACACTATACAGTCATAAAAAAAACATTTCTAGGGTTGGGAATAACTTTTAAAGTTTTCAAGGAAGGCCGATAATTTTATATCTAAATTAAAGCTTAGGTACTCCCCTTTCAGAAAAACACCATACTTTTGAATTTGGTTAATTATTTCGTACCTTAAACGGCCTCCATGGACACTTAGCCATCTGTAAAATACCGTCAACTTGCATGCGGTTTCACCGCAAACAATACAGCACTATACAGTCTTACAAAAAAAAAACATTTCTGTGGTTGGGAATAACTTTTAAAGTTTTCAAGGAAGGCCGATAATTTTATATCTAAATTAAAGCTTAGGTTCTCTCCTTTCAGAAAAAGACCATACTTTTGAATTTGGATAATTATTTCGTACCTTAAACGGCCTCCATGGACACTTAGCCCTCTGTAAAATACCGTCAACTTGCATGCGGTTTCACCGCAAACAATACAGCACTATACAGTCTTACGAAAAAAATATTTTTCTAGGGATGGGAATAACTTTAAAAGTTTTCAAAGGAGGCCGATAATTTTATATCTAAATAAAAGCTTAGGTTCTCCCTTTCAGAAAACACCATACTTTTGAATTTGGATAATTATTTCGTACCTTAAACGGCCTCCATGGACACTTAGCCATCTGTAAAATACCGTCAACTTGCATGCGGTTTCACGGCAAACAATACAACACTATACAGTCTTACAAAAAAAACTTTTCTAGGGTTGGGAATAACTTTTAAAGTTTTCAAGGGAGGCCGATAATTTTATATCTAAATTAAAGCTTAGGTTCTCCCCTTTCAGAAAAACACCATACTTTTGAATTTGGATAATTATTTCGTACCTTAAACGGCCTCCATGGACACTTAGCCATCTGTAAAATGCCGTCAACTTGCATGCGGTTTCACCGCAAACAATACAGCACTATACAGTATTACAAAAAACTTTTCTAGGTTGGGAATAACTTTAAAGTTTTCAAGGAGGCCGATAATTGTATATCTAAATTAAAGCTTAGGTTCTCCCCTTTCAGAAAACACCATACTTTTGAATTTGGTTAATTATTTCGTACCTTAAACGGCCTCCATGGACACTTAGCCATCTGTAAAATACCGTCAACTTGCATGCGGTTTCACCGCAAACAATACAGAACTATACAGTCTTACAAAAAACATTTCTAGGTTGGGAATAACTTTTAAAGTTTTTAATGTAGGCCGATAATTTTATATCTAAATTAAAGCTTAGGTTCTCCCCTTTCAGAAAAACACCATACTTTTGAATTTGGATAATTATTTCGTACCTTAAACGGCCTCCATGGACACTTAGCCCTCTGTAAATACCGTCAACTTGCATGCGGTTTCACCGCAAACAATACAACACTATACAGTCTTACAAAAAACTTTTCTAGGGTTGGGAATAACTTTTAAAGTTTTTAAGGGAGGCCGATAATTTTATATCTAAATTAAAGCTTAGGTTCTCCCATTTCAGAAAAACACCATACTTTTGAATTTGGTTAATTATTTCGTACCTTAAACGGCCTCCATGGACACTTAGCCCTCTGTAAAATACCGTCAACTTGCATGCGGTTTCACCGCAAACAATACAGCACTATACAGTCTTACAAAAAAACATTTCTAGGGTTGGGAATAACTTTTAAAGTTTTCAAGGGAGGCCGATAATTTTATATCTAAATTAAAGCTTAGGTTCTCCCCTTTCAGAAAAACACCATACTTTTGAATTTGGATAATTATTTCGTACCTTAAACGGCCTCCATGGACACTTAGCCCTCTGTAAAATACGGTCAACTTGCATGCGGTTTCACCGCAAACAATACAGAACTATACAGTGTTACGAAAAAACATTTCTATGGTTGGGAATAACTTTTAAAGTTTTCAAAGGAGGCCGATAATTTTATATCTAAATTAAAGCTTAGGTTCTCCCTTTCAGAAAACACCATACTTTTGAATTTGGATAATTATTTCGTACCTTAAACGGCCTCCATGGACACTTAGCCATCTGTAAAATGCCGTCAACTTGCATGCGGTTTCACGGCAAACAATACAACACTATACAGTCTTACGAAAAACATTTCTAGGTTGGGAATAACTTTAAAGTTTTCAAGGAGGCCGATAATTTTATATCTAAATTAAAGCTTAGGTTCTCCCCTTTCAGAAAACACCATACTTTTGAATTTGGATAATTATTTCGTACCTTAAACGGCCTCCATGGACACTTAGCCCTCTGTAAAATACCGTCAACTTGCATGCGGTTTCACCGCAAACAATACAGCACTATACAGTCTTACGAAAAAACATTTCTATGGTTGGGAATAACTTTTAAAGTTTTTAAGGGAGGCCGATAATTTTTATCTAAATTAAAGCTTAGGTACTCCCATTTCAGAAAAACACCATACTTTTGAATTTGGTTAATTATTTCATACCTTAAACGGCCTCCATGGACACTTAGCCATCTGTAAAATACCGTAAACTTGCATGCGGTTTCACCGCAAACAATACAGCACTATACAGTCTTACGAAAAAAACATTTCTATGGTTGGGAATAACTTTTAAAGTTTTCAAAGGACGCCGATAATTTTATATCTAAATTAAAGCTTAGGTTCTCCCTTTTCAGACAAACACCATACTTTTGAATTTGGATAATTATTTCGTACCTTAAACGGCCTCCATGGACACTTAGCCCTCTGTAAAATACGGTCAACTTGCATGCGGTTTCACCGCAAACAATACAGAACTATACAGTCTTACGAAAAAACATTTCTAGGGTTGGGAATAACTTTTAAAGTTTTTAAAGGAGGCCGATAATTTTATATCTAAATTAAAGCTTAGGTTCTCCCCTTTCAGAAAAACACCATACTTTTGAATTTGGATAATTATTTCGTACCTTAAACGGTCTCCATGGACACTTAGCCATCTGTAAAATACCGTCAACTTGCATGCGGTTTCACGGCAAACAATACAACACTATACAGTCTTACAAAAACTTTTCTAGGTTTGGGGAATAACTTTTAAAGTTTTCAAGGAGGCCGATAATTGTATATCTAAATTAAAGCGTAGGTTCTCCCATTTCAGAAAAAACACCATACTTTTGAATTTGGTTAATTATTTCGTACCTTAAACGGCCTCCATGGACACTTAGCCCTCTGTAAAATACCGTCAACTTGCATGCGGTTTCACGGCAAACAATACAACACTATACAGTCTTACAAAAAAAACTTTTCTAGGGATGGGAATAACTTTTAAAGTTTTCAAGGGAGGCCGATAATTTTATATCTAAATTAAAGCTTAGGTTCTCCCTTTCAGAAAAACACCATACTTTTGAATTTGATAATTTTTTCGTACCTTAAACGGCCTCCATGGACACTTAGCCATCTGTAAAATACCGTCAACTTGCATGCGGTTTCACCGCAAACAATACAGCACTATACAGTCTTACAAAAAAACATTTTCTATGGTTGGGAATAACTTTTAAAGTTTTCAAGGAGGCCGATAATTTTATATCTAAATTAAAGCTTAGGTTCTCTCCTTTCAGAAAAACACCATACTTTTGAATTTGGATAATTATTTCGTACCTTAAACGGCCTCCATGGACACTTAGCCCTCTGTAAAATACCGTCAACTTGCATGCGGTTTCACGGCAAACAATACAACACTATACAGTCTTACAAAAACTTTTCTAGGTTTGGGGAATAACTTTTAAAGTTTTCAAGGGAGGCCGATAATTTTATATCTAAATTAAAGCTTAGGTTCTCCCTTTCAGAAAAACACCATACTTTTTGAATTTGATAATTATTTCGTACCTTAAACGGCCTCCATGGACACTTAGCCCTCTGTAAAATACTGTCAACTTGCATGCGGTTTCACCGCAAACAATACAACACTATACAGTCTTACGAAAAAACATTTCTAGGGTTGGGAATAACTTTAAAGTTTTCAAAGGAGGCCGATAATTTTATATCTAAATTAAAGCTTAGGTTCTCCCTTCAGAAAAACACCATACTTTTGAATTTGGATAATTATTTCGTACCTTAAACGGCCTCCATGGACACTTAGCCATCTGTAAAATACCGTCAACTTGCATGCGGTTTCACGGCAAACAATACAACACTATACAGTCTTACAAAAAACTTTTCTAGGTTGGGAATAACTTTAAAGTTTTCAAGGAGGCCGATAATTTTATATCTAAATTAAAGCTTAGGTTCTCCATTTCAGACAAACACCATACTTTTGAATTTGGATAATTATTTCGTACCTTAAACGGCCTCCATGGACACTTAGCCATCTGTAAAATACCGTCAACTTGCATGCGGTTTCACGGCAAACAATACAACACTATACAGTCTTACAAAAAAACCTTTTCTAAGGATGGGAATAACTTTAAAGTTTTCAAGGAGGCCGATAATTTTACTCTAAATTAAAGCTTAGGTTCTCCATTTCAGAAAACACCATACTTTTGAATTTGGTTAATTATTTCGTACCTTAAACGGCCTCCATGGACACTTAGCCATCTGTAAAATACCGTCAACTTGCATGCGGTTTCACGGCAAACAATACAACACTATACAGTCTTACAAAAAAAACTTTTCTAGGGATGGGAATAACTTTTAAAGTTTTTAAGGGAGGACGATAATTTTATATCTAAATTAAAGCTTAGGTACTCCCATTTCAGAAAAACACCATACTTTTGAATTTGGTTAATTATTTCGTACCTTAAACGGCCTCCATGGACACTTAGCCCTCTGTAAAATACCGTAAACTTGCATGCGGTTTCACCGCAAACAATACAGCACTATACAGTGTTACGAAAAAAACATTTCTATGGTTGGGAATAACTTTTAAAGTTTTCAAAGGAGGCCGATAATTTTATATCTAAATTAAAGCTTAGGTTCTCCCATTTCAGAAAAACACCATACTTTTGAATTTGGATATTTATTTCGTACCTTAAACGGCCTCCATGGACACTTAGCCATCTGTAAAATACCGTCAACTTGCATGCGGTTTCACCGCAAACAATACAGCACTATACAGTGTTACAAAAAAAACATTTCTAGGGTTGGGAATAACTTTTAAAGTTTTCAAGGGAGGCCGATAATTTTATATCTAAATTAAAGCTTAGGTTCTCCCCTTTCAGAAAAACACCATACTTTTGAATTTGGATAATTATTTCGTACCTTAAACGGCCTCCATGGACACTTAGCCCTCTGTAAAATGCCGTCAACTTGCATGCGGTTTCACGGCAAACAATACAACACTATACAGTCTTACAAAAAAAACTTTTCTAGGGTTGGGAATAACTTTTAAAGTTTTCAAGGAGGCCGATAATTTTATATCTAAATTAAAGCTTAGGTACTCCCCTTTCAGAAAAACACCATACTTTTGAATTTGGATAATTATTTCGTACCTTAAACGGCCTCCATGGACACTTAGCCATATCTGTAAAATACCGTCAACTTGCATGCGGTTTCACGGCAAACAATACAACACTATACAGTCTTACAAAAAATACTTTTCTAGGTTTGGGGAATAACTTTTAAAGTTTTCAAGGAGGCCGATAATTTTATATCTAAATTAAAGCTTAGGTTCTCCCTTCAGAAAAACACCATACTTTTGAATTTGGTTAATTATTTCGTACCTTAAACGGCCTCCATGGACACTTAGCCCTCTGTAAAATACCGTCAACTTGCATGCGGTTTCACCGCAAACAATACAGCACTATACAGTCTTACAATAAACATTTCTAGGGTTGGGAATAACTTTTAAAGTTTTCAAAGGAGGCCGATAATTTTATATCTAAATTAAAGCTTAGGTTCTCCCTTCAGAAAAACACCATACTTTTGAATTTGGATAATTATTTCGTACCTTAAACGGCCTCCATGGACACTTAGCCATCTGTAAAATACCGTCAACTTGCATGCGGTTTCACCGCAAACAATACAACACTATACAGTCTTACAAAAAACTTTCTAGGGTTGGGAATAACTTTTAAAGTTTTCAAGGGAGGCCGATAATTTTATATCTAAATTAAAGCTTAGGTTCTCCCCTTTCAGAAAAACACCATACTTTTGAATTTGGTTAATTATTTCGTACCTTAAACGGCCTCCATGGACACTTAGCCATCTGTAAAATACCGTCAACTTGCATGCGGTTTCACGGCAAACAATACAACACTATACAGTCTTACAAAAAAGAAATTCTAGGGTTGGGAATAACTTTTAAAGTTTTTAAGAGAGGCCGATAATTTTTATCTAAATTAAAGCTTAGGTACTCCCATTTCAGAAAAACACCATACTTTTGAATTTGGTTAATTATTTCGTACCTTAAACGGCCTCCATGGACACTTAGCCATCTGTAAAATACCGTCAACTTGCATGCGGTTTCACGGCAAACAATACAACACTATACAGTCTTACAAAAAAACTTTTCTAGGGTTGGGAATAACTTTTAAAGTTTTCAAGGGAGGCCGATAATTTTATATCTAAATTAAAGCTTAGGTTCTCCCCTTTCAGAAAAACACCATACTTTTGAATTTGGTTAATTATTTCGTACCTTAAACGGCCTCCATGGACACTTAGCCCTCTGTAAAATACCGTCAACTTGCATGCGGTTTCACCGCAAACAATACAGCACTATACAGTCTTACGGAAAAAAAACATTTCTATGGTTGGGAATTACTTTTAAAGTTTTCAAGGGAGGCCGATAATTTTATATCTAAATTAAAGCTTAGGTTCTCCCTTCAGAAAAACACCATACTTTTGAATTTGGATAATTATTTCGTACCTTAAACGGCCTCCATGGACACTTAGCCCTCTGTAAAATACGGTCAACTTGCATGCGGTTTCACCGCAAACAATACAGAACTATACAGTGTTACAAAAAAACATTTCTAGGTTGGGAATAACTTTTAAAGTTTTCAAGGAGGCCGATATTTTTATATCTAAATTTAATCTTTGGTTCTCGCCTTTCAGAAAAACACCATACTTTTGAATTTGGATAATTTTTTCGTACCTTAAACGGCCTCCATGGACACTTAGCCATCTGTAAAATGCCGTCAACTTGCATGCGGTTTCACGGCAAACAATACAACACTATACAGTCTTACAAAAAAAACTTTTCTAGGGATGGGAATAACTTTTAAAGTTTTCAAGGAAGGCCGATAATTGTATATCTAAATTAAAGCTTAGATTCTCCCCTTTCAGAAAAACACCATACTTTTGAATTTGGTTAATTATTTCGTACCTTAAACGGCCTCCATGGACACTTAGCCCTCTGTAAAATACCGTCAACTTGCATGCGGTTTCACCGCAAACAATACAGCACTATACAGTCTTACGAAAAATACATTTCTATGGTTGGGAATAACTTTTAAAGTTTTGAAGGACGCCGATAATTTTATATCTAAATTAAAGCTTAGGTTCTCCCATTTCAGAAAAACACCATACTTTTGAATTTGGATAATTATTTCGTACCTTAAACGGCCTCCATGGACACTTAGCCATCTGTAAAATACCGTCAACTTGCATGCGGTTTCACGGCAAACAATACAACACTATACAGTCTTACAAAAACCTTTTCTAGGATTGGGAATAACTTTTAAAGTTTTCAAGGGAGGCCGATAATTTTATATCTAAATTAAAGCTTAGGTTCTCCCCTTTCAGAAAAACACCATACTTTTGAATTTGGTTAATTATTTCGTACCTTAAACGGCCTCCATGGACACTTAGCCCTCTGTAAAATACCGTCAACTTGCATGCGGTTTCACCGCAAACAATACAGCACTATACAGTCTTACAAAAAAATGTTTTCTATGGTGGGAATAACTTTTAAAGTTTTCAAGGAGGCCGATAATTTTATATCTAAATTAAAGCTTAGGTTCTCCCCTTTCAGAAAAACACCATACTTTTGAATTTGGATAATTATTTCGTACCTTAAACGGCCTCCATGGACACTTAGCCCTCTGTAAAATACTGTCAACTTGCATGCGGTTTCACCGCAAACAATACAGCACTATACAGTGTTACAAAAAACATTTCTAGGTTGGGAATAACTTTTAAAGTTTTCAAGGAGGCCGATAATTTTATATCTAAATTAAAGCTTAGGTTCTCCCTTTCAGAAAAACACCATACTTTTGAATTTGGATAATTATTTCGTACCTTAAACGGCCTCCATGGACACTTAGCCATCTGTAAAATACCGTCAACTTGCATGCGGTTTCACGGCAAACAATACAACACTATACAGTCTTACATCATAATAGCTTCGAGGTTGGGGAATAACTTGTAAAGGTTTTAAGGAGGGCCGATAATTTTTGTCTAAATTAAAGCTTAGGTTCTCCCTTCAGAAAAACACCATACTTTTGAAATTTGGTTAATTATTTCGTACCTTAAACGGCCTCCATGGACACTTAGCCATCTGTAAAATACCGTCAACTTGCATGCGGTTTCACGGCAAACAATACAACACTATACAGTCTTACAAAAAAACTTTTCTAGGGTTGGGAATAACTTTAAAGTTTTCAAGGAGGCCGATAATTTTATATCTAAATTAAAGCTTAGGTTCTCCCCTTTCAGAAAAACACCATACTTTTGAATTTGGATAATTATTTCGTACCTTAAACGGCCTCCATGGACACTTAGCCATCTGTAAAATACCGTCAACTTGCATGCGGTTTCACGGCAAACAATACAACACTATACAGTCTTACAATAAAAACTTTTCTAGGGTAGGGAATAAATTTAAAGTTTTCAAGGAGGCCGATAATTTTATATCTAAATTAAAGCTTAGGTTCTCCCCTTTCAGAAAACACCATACTTTTGAATTTGGATAATTATTTCGTACCTTAAACGGCCTCCATGGACACTTAGCCCTCTGTAAAATACCGTAAACTTGCATGCGGTTTCACCGCAAACAATACAGCACTATACAGTGTTACGAAAAAACATTTCTATGGTTGGGAATAACTTTTAAAGTTTTCAAAGGAGGCCGATAATTTTATATCTAAATTAAAGCTTAGGTTCTCCCATTTCAGAAAAACACCATACTTTTGAATTTGGATAATTTTTTCGTACCTTAAACGGCCTCCATGGACACTTAGCCATCTGTAAAATGCCGTCAACTTGCATGCGGTTTCACCGCAAACAATACAACACTATACAGTCTTACAAAAAAAACTTTTCTAGGGTTGGGAATAACTTTTAAAGTTTTCAAGGAGGCCGATAATTTTATATCTAAATTAAAGCTTAGGTTCTCCCATTTCAGAAAAACACCATACTTTTGAATTTGGTTAATTATTTCGTACCTTAAACGGCCTCCATGGACACTTAGCCATCTGTAAAATACCGTCAACTTGCATGCGGTTTCACGGCAAACAATACAACACTATACAGTCTTACAAAAAAATTTTTTCTAGGGTTGGGAATAACTTTTAAAGTTTTTAAGGGAGGCCGATAATTTTATATCTAAATTAAAGCTTAGGTTCTCCCCTTTCAGAAAAACACCATACTTTTGAATTTGGATAATTATTTCGTACCTTAAACGGCCTCCATGGACACTTAGCCATATCTGTAAAATACCGTCAACTTGCATGCGGTTTCACCGCAAACAATACAGCACTATAAAGTCTTACAGAAAGTAAGAGTTTCTAGTGTGGGAATAACTTTTAAAGTTTTCAAGGGAGGCCGATAATTTTATATCTAAATTAAAGCTTATGTCTCACCTTTCAGAAAAAACACCATACTTTTGAATTTGGATAATTATTTCGTACCTTAAACGGCCTCCATGGACACTTAGCCCTCTGTAAAATACCGTCAACTTGCATGCGGTTTCACCGCAAACAATACAGCACTATACAGTCTTACGAAAAAACATTTCTAGGTTGGGAATAACTTTTAAAGTTTTCAAGGAGGCCGATAATTTTATATCTAAATTAAAGCTTAGGTTCTCCCTTTCAGAAAAACACCATACTTTTGAATTTGGTTAATTATTTCGTACCTTAAACGGCCTCCATGGACACTTAGCCCTCTGTAAAATACCGTAAACTTGCATGCGGTTTCACCGCAAACAATACAGCACTATACAGTGTTACGAAAAAAACATTTCTATGGTTGGGAATAACTTTTAAAGTTTTCAAAGGAGGCCGATAATTTTATATCTAAATTAAAGCTTAGGTTCTCCCCTTTCAGACAAACACCATACTTTTGAATTTGGATAATTATTTCGTACCTTAAACGGCCTCCATGGACACTTAGCCCTCTGTAAAATACCGTCAACTTGCATGCGGTTTCACGGCAAACAATACAACACTATACAGTCTTACAAAAAAACTTTTCTAGGTTGGGAATAACTTTTAAAGTTTTCAAGGGAGGCCGATAATTTTATATCTAAATTAAAGCTTAGGTTCTCCCCTTTCAGAAAAACACCATACTTTTGAATTTGGATAATTATTTCGTACCTTAAACGGCCTCCATGGACACTTAGCCATCTGTAAAATACCGTCAACTTGCATGCGGTTTCACGGCAAACAATACAACACTATACAGTCTTACAAAAAAACTTTTCTAAGGTTGGGAATAACTTTTAAAGTTTTCAAGGGAGGCCGATAATTTTATATCTAAATTAAAGCTTAGGTTCTCCCCTTTCAGAAAAACACCATACTTTTGAATTTGGTTAATTATTTCGTACCTTAAACGGCCTCCATGGACACTTAGCCCTCTGTAAAATACCGTCAACTTGCATGCGGTTTCACCGCAAACAATACAGCACTATACAGTCTTACGAAAAAAAGTTTCTATGGTTGGGAATAACTTTTAAAGTTTTCAAAGGAGGCCGATAATTTTATATCTAAATTAAAGCTTAGGTTCTCCCCTTTCAGAAAAACACCATACTTTTGAATTTGGATAATTATTTCGTACCTTAAACGGCCTCCATGGACACTTAGCCATCTGTAAAATACCGTCAACTTGCATGCGGTTTCACCGCAAACAATACAACACTATACAGTCTTACGGAAAAAAAAAAAAAAACTATGATTGGGAATAACTTTTAAAGTTTTAAATTGAGGCCGATAATTTTATATATAAATTAAAGCATAGGTTCTCCCCTTTCAGAAAAACACCATACTTTTGAATTTTGATAATTATTTCGTACCTTAAACGGCCTCCATGGACACTTAGCCATCTGTAAAATACCGTCAACTTGCATGCGGTTTCACGGGAAAAAATACAACACTATACATTATTAAAAAAAAAACTTTTCTAGGATTGGGAATAACTTTAAAGTTTTCAAGGAGGCCGATAATTTTATATCTAAATTAAAGCTTAGGTTCTCCCTTTCAGAAAAACACCATACTTTTGAATTTGGATAATTATTTCGTACCTTAAACGGCCTCCATGGACACTTAGCCATCTGTAAAACTGTCAACTTGCAAGCCGTATCACCGCAAACAATACAGCACTATACAGTGTTACGAAAAAACATTTCTATGGTTGGGAATAACTTTTAAAGTTTTCAAGGGAGGCCGATAATTTTATATCTAAATTAAAGCTTAGGTTCTCCCCTTTCAGAAAAACACCATACTTTTGAATTTGGATAATTATTTCGTACCTTAAACGGCCTCCATGGACACTTAGCCCTCTGTAAAATACGGTCAACTTGCATGCGGTTTCACCGCAAAACAATACAGCACTATACAGTGTTACAAAAAAAACAGTTCTAGGGTTGGGAATAACTTTAAAGTTTTCAAGGAGGCCGATAATTTTATATCTAAATTAAAGCTTAGGTTCTCCCTTTCAGAAAAACACCATACTTTTTGAATTTGGATAATTATTTCGTACCTTAAACGTCCTCCATGGACACTTAGCCTTCTGTAAAATACTGTAAACTTGCTTGCTGTTTCACAGCAAACAATACAGCACTATACAGTGTTTCAAAAAACATTTTCTAGGGTTGGGAATAACTTTAAAGTTTTCAAGGAGGCCGATAATTTTATATCTAAATTAAAGCTTAGGTTCTCCCTTTCAGAAAAACACCATACTTTTGAATATTAATAATTATTTCTTACCTTAAACGGCCTCCATGGACACTTAGCCATCTGTAAAATACTGTCAACTTGCATGCGGTTTCACCGCAAACAATACAACACTATACAGTCTTATAAAAAAACTTTTCTAGGGTTGGGAATAACTTTTAAAGTTTTCAAAGAGGCCGATAATTTTATATCTAAATTAAAGCTTAGGTTCTCCTCTTTCAGAAAAACACCATACTTTTGAATTTGGTTAATTATTTCGTACCTTAAACGGCCTCCATGGACACTTAGCCCTCTGTAAAATACCGTCAACTTGCATGCGGTTTCACCGCAAACAATACAGCACTATACAGTCTTACGAAAAAAACATTTCTATGGTTGGGAATAACTTTTAAAATTTTCAAAGGAGGCCGATAATTTTATATCTAAATTAAAGCTTAGGTTCTCCCCTTCAGAAAAACACATACTTTTGAATTTGGATAATTATTTCGTACCTTAAACGGCCTCCATGGACACTTAGACATCTGTAAAATACGGTCAACTTGCATGCGGTTTCACCGCAAACAATACAGCACTATACAGTGTTACAAAAAAAACATTTCTAGGTTGGGAATAACTTTTAAAGTTTTCAAGGGAGGCCGATAATTTTATATCTAAATTAAAGCTTAGGTTCTCCCCTTTCAGAAAAACACCATACTTTTGAATTTGGATAATTATTTCGTACCTTAAACGGCCTCCATGGACACTTAGCCATCTGTAAAATACCGTCAACTTGCATGCGGTTTCACCGCAAACAATACAACACTATACAGTCTTACAAAAAGACTTTTCTAGGGTTGGGAATAACTTTTAAAGTTTTCAAGGGAGGCCGATAATTTTATATCTAAATTAAAGCTTAGGTTCTCCCTTTCAGAAAAACACCATACTTTTGAATTTGGATAATTATTTCGTACCTTAAACGGCCTCCATGGACACTTAGCCATCTGTAAAATACCGTCAACTTGCATGCGGTTTCACCGCAAACAATACAGCACTATACAGTCTTACAAAAAACATTTCTATGGTTGGGAATAACTTTTAAAGTTTTCAAAGGAGGCCGATAATTTTATATCTAAATTAAAGCTTAGGTTCTCCCCTTTCAGAAAAACACCATACTTTTGAATTTGGATAATTATTTCGTACCTTAAACGGCCTCCATGGACACTTAGCCATCTGTAAAATACTGTCAACTTGCATGCGGTTTCACCGCAAACAATACAGCACTATACAGTGTTACAAAAAAACTTTTCTAGGGTTGGGAATAACTTTTAAAGTTTTCAAGGGAGGCCGATAATTTTATATCTAAATTAAAGCTTAGGTTCTCCCCTTTCAGAAAAACACCATACTTTTGAATTTGGATAATTATTTCGTACCTTAAACGGCCTCCATGGACACTTAGCCCTCTGTAAAATACTGTCAACTTGCATGCGGTTTCACCGCAAACAATACAGCACTATACAGTCTTACGAAAAAACATTTCTATGGTTGGGAATAACTTTAAAGTTTTCAAGGAGGCCGATAATTTTATATCTAAATTAAAGCTTAGGTTCTCCCCTTCAGAAAAAACACCATACTTTTGAATTTGGATAATTATTTCGTACCTTAAACGGCCTCCATGGACACTTAGCCCTCTGTAAAATACCGTCAACTTGCATGCGGTTTCACCGCAAACAATACAGCACTATACAGTGTTACGAAAAAAACTTTTCTATGGTTGGGAATAACTTTTAAAGTTTTCAAAGGAGGCCGATAATTTTATATCTAAATTAAAGCTTAGGTTCTCCCCTTTCAGACAAACACCATACTTTTTGAATTTGGATAATTATTTCGTACCTTAAACGGCCTCCATGGACACTTAGCCCTCTGTAAAATACCGTCAACTTGCATGCGGTTTCACCGCAAACAATACAGCACTATACAGTCTTACGAAAAAACATTTCTATGGTTGGGAATAACTTTTAAAGTTTTCAAGGAGGCCGATAATTTTATATCTAAATTAAAGCTTAGGCTCCCCTTTCAGAAAAACACCATACTTTTGAATTTGGATAATTATTTCGTACCTTAAACGGCCTCCATGGACACTTAGCCCTCTGTAAAATACCGTCAACTTGCATGCGGTTTCACCGCAAACAATACAGCACTATACAGTCTTACGAAAAAACATTTCTAGGATTGGGAATAACTTTTAAAGTTTTCAAGGGAGGCCGATAATTTTATATCTAAATTAAAGCTTAGGTTCTCCCTTTCAGAAAAACCCCATACTTTTGAATTTGGATAATTATTTCGTACCTTAAACGGCCTCCATGGACACTTAGCCATCTGTAAAATACCGTCAACTTGCATGCGGTTTCACCGCAAACAATACAGCACTATACAGTGTTACAAAAAAATTTCTAGGGTTGGGAAGAACTTTAAAGTTTTCAAGGAGGCCGATAATTTTATATCTAAATTAAAGCTTAGGTTCTCCCTTTTCAGAAAAACACCATACTTTTGAATTTGGATAATTATTTCGTACCTTAAACGGCCTCCATGGACACTTAGCCTCTGTAAAATACTGTCAACTTGCATGCGGTTTCACCGCAAACAATACAGCACTATACAGTCTTACGAAAAAAACATGTCTATGGTTGGGAATAACTTTTAAAGTTTTCAAAGGAGGCCGATAATTTTATATCTAAATTAAAGCTTAGGTTCTCCCTTTCAGAAAAACACCATACTTTTGAATTTGGATAATTATTTCGTACCTTAAACGGCCTCCATGGACACTTAGCCATCTGTAACATACGGTCAACTTGCATGCGGTTTCACCGCAAACAATACAGCACTATACAGTCTTACAAAAAAAACTTTTCTAGGGTTGGGAATAACTTTTAAAGGTTTCAAGGGAGGCCGATAATTTTATATCTAAATTAAAGCTTACGTTCTCCACTTTCAGAAAAACACCATACTTTTGAATTTGGATAATTATTTCGTACCTTAAACGGCCTCCATGGACACTTAGCCATCTGTAAAATACCGTCAACTTGCATGCGGTTTCACCGCAAACAATAAAGCACTATACAGTCTTACGAAAAAAACTTTTCTAGGGTTGGGAATAACTTTTAAAGTTTTTAAGGGAGGCCGATAATTTTATATCTAAATTAAAGCTTAGGTTCTCCCCTTTCAGAAAAACACCATACTTTTGAATTTGGATAATTATTTCGTACCTTAAACGGCCTCCATGGACACTTAGCCCTCTGTAAAATACGGTCAACTTGCATGCGGTTTCACCGCAAACAATACAGCACTATACAGTCTTACAAAATAAACATTTCTATGGTTGGGAATAACTTTTAAAGTTTTCAAGGAGGCCCGATAATTTTATATCTAAATTAAAGCTTAGGTTCTCCCTTTCAGAAAACACCATACTTTTGAATTTGGATAATTATTTCGTACCTTAAACGGCCTCCATGGACACTTAGCCATCTGTAAAATACCGTCAACTTGCATGCGGTTTCACCGCAAACAATACAGCACTATACAGTGTTACAAAAAAACATTTCTAGGGTTGGGAATAACTTTTAAAGTTTTCAAGGAGGCCGATAATTTTATATCTAAATTAAAGCTCAGGTTCTCCCTACTCACAAAAACACCATACTTTTGAATTTGGATAATTATTTCGTACCTTAAACGGCCTCCATGGACACTTAGCCATCTGTAAAATACCGTCAACTTGCATGCGGTTTCACCGCAAACAATACAGCACTATACAGTGTTACGAAAGAAACATTTCTAGGTTGGCAATAACTTTTAAAGTTTTCAGAGGAGGCCGATAATTTTATATCTAAATTAAAGCTTAGGTTCTCCCCTTTCAGAAAAACACCATACTTTTGAATTTGGATAATTATTTCGTACCTTAAACGGCCTCCATGGACACTTAGCCATCTGTAAAATACTGTCAACTTGCATGCGGTTTCACCGCAAACAATACAGCACTATACAGTCTTACGAAAAAACGGGTCTAGGGTTGGGAATAACTTTTAAAGTTTTCAAAGGAGGCCGATAATTTTATATCTAAATTAAAGCTTAGGTTCTCCCTTTCAGAAAAACACCACCATACTTTTGAATTTGGATAATTATTTCGTACCTTAAACGGCCTCCATGGACACTTAGCCATCTGTAAAATACCGTCAACTTGCATGCGGTTTCACCGCAAACAATACAGCACTATACAGTGTTACAAAAAACATTTCTAGGGTTGGGAATAACTTTAAAGTTTTCAAGGGAGGCCGATAATTTTATATCTAAATTAAAGCTTAGGTTCTCCCTTTCAGAAAAACACCATACTTTTGAATTTGGATAATTATTTCGTACCTTAAACGGCCTCCATGGACACTTAGCCATCTGTAAAATACTGTCAACTTGCATGCGGTTTCACTGCAAACAATACAGCACTATACAGTCTTACGAAAAAACTTTTCTATGGTTGGGAATAACTTTAAAGTTTTCAAGGAGGCCGATAATTTTATATCTAAATTAAAGCTTAGGTTCTCCCTTTCAGAAAAACACCATACTTTTGAATTTGGATAATTATTTCGTACCTTAAACGGCCTCCATGGACACTTAGCCCTCTGTAAAATACGGTCAACTTGCATGCGGTTTCACCGCAAACAATACAGCACTATACAGTCTTACGAAAAAACATTTTTATGGTTGGGAATAACTTTTAAAGTTTTCAAGGAGGCCGATAATTTTATATCTAAATTAAAGCTTAGGTTCTCCCTTTCAGAAAAACACCATACTTTTGAATTTGGATAATTATTTCGTACCTTAAACGGCCTCCATGGACACTTAGCCCTCTGTAAAATACCGTCAACTTGCATGCGGTTTCACCGCAAACAATACAGCACTATACAGTCTTACAAAAAACTTTTCTAGGGTTGGGAATAACTTTTAAAGTTTTCAAAGGAGGCCGATAATTTTATATCTAAATTAAAGCTTAGGTTCTCCCCTTTCAGAAAAACACCATACTTTTGAATTTGATAATTATTTCGTACCTTAAACGGCCTCCATGGACACTTAGCCATCTGTAAAATACCGTCAACTTGCATGCGGTTTCACCGCAAACAATACAGCACTATACAGTCTCACGAAAAAAACTTTTCTAGGTTGGGAATAACTTTAAAGTTTTCAAGGAGGCCGATAATTTTATATCTAAATTAAAGCTTAGGTTCTCCCTTTCAGAAAAACACCATACTTTTGAATTTGGATAATTATTTCGTAGCTTAAACGGCCTCCATGGACACTTAGCCCTCTGTAAAATACGGTCAACTTCCATGCGGTTTCACCGCAAACAATACAGCACTATACAGTCTTACGAAAAAAACATTTCTATGGTTGGGAATAACTTTTAAAGTTTTCAAAGGAGGCCGATAATTTTATATCTAAATTAAAGCTTAGGTTCTCCCCTTTCAGACAAACACCATACTTTTGAATTTGGATAATTATTTCGTACCTTAAACGGCCTCCATGGACACTTAGCCATCTGTAAAATACCGTCAACTTGCATGCGGTTTCACCGCAAACAATACAGCACTATACAGTCTTACGAAAAAAACATTTCTATGGTTTGGGAATAACTTTTAAAGTTTTCAAAGGAGGCCGATAGTTTTATATCTAAATTAAAGCTTAGGTTCTCCCCTTTCAGACAAACACCATACTTTTGAATTTGGATAATTATTTCGTACCTTAAACGGCCTCCATGGACATTTAGCCATCTGTAAAATACCGTCAACTTCCATGCGGTTTCACCGCAAACAATGCAGCACTATACAGTGTTACAAAAAAATCATTTCTAGGATTGGGAATAACTTTTAAAGTTTTCAAGGGAGGCCGATAATTTTACATCTAAATTAAAGCTTAGGTTCTCCCCTTTCAGAAAAACACCATACTTTCGAATTTGGATAATTATTTCTTACCTTAAACGGCCTCCATGGACACTTAGCCATCTGTAAAATACCGTCAACTTGCATGCGGTTTCACCGCAAACAATACAGCACTATACAGTCTCACGAAAAAAAACTTTTCTAGGGATGGGAATAACTTTAAAGTTTTCAAGGAGGCCGATAATTTTATATCTAAATTAAAGCTTAGGTTCTCCCTTTCAGACAAACACCATACTTTTTGAATTTGGATAATTATTTCGTACCTTAAACGGCCTCCATGGACACTTAGCCCTCTGTAAATACTGTCAACTTGCATGCGGTTTCACCGCAAACAATACAGCACTATACAGTCTTACGAAAAAACATTTTCTAGGTTGGGAATAACTTTAAAGTTTTCAAGGGAGGCCGATAATTTTATATCTAAATTAAAGCTTAGGTTCTCCCTTTCAGACAAACACCATACTTTTGAATTTGGATAATTATTTCGTACCTTAAACGGCCTCCATGGACACTTAGCCATCTGTAAAATACCGTGTCAACTTGCATGCGGTTTCACCGCAAACAATACAGCACTATACAGTCTTACAAAAACATTTCTAGGGTTGGGAATAACTTTAAAGTTTTCAAGGAGGCCGATAATTTTATATCTAAATTAAAGCTTAGGTTCTCCCTTTCAGAAAACACCATACTTTTGAATTTGGATAATTATTTCGTACCTTAAACGGCCTCCATGGACACTTAGCCATCTGTAAAATACGTCAACTTCCTTGCATGCGGTTTCACCGCAAACAATACAGCACTATACAGTGTTACGAAAAACATTTCTATGGTTGGGAATAACTTTTAAAGTTTTCAAAGGAGGCCGATAATTTTATATCTAAATTAAAGCTTAGGTTCTCCCTTTCAGAAAACACCATGCTTTTGAATTTGGATAATTATTTCGTACCTTAAACGGCCTCCATGGACACATAGCCCTCTGTAAAATACAGTCAACTTGCATGCGGTTTCACCGCAAACAATACAGCACTATACAGTCTTACAAAAAAAACATTTCTAGGGTTGGGAATAACTTTTAAAGTTTTCAAGGGAGGTCGATAATTTTATATCTAAATTAAAGCTTAGGTTCTCCCCTTTCAGAAAAACACCATGCTTTTGAATTTGGATAATTATTTCGTACCTTAAACGGCCTCCATGGACACTTAGCCATCTGTAAAATACCGTCAACTTGCATGCGGTTTCACCGCAAACAATACAGCACTATACAGTGTTACAAAAAAACATTTCTATGGTTGGGAATAACTTTAAAGTTTTCAAGGAGGCCGATAATTTTATATCTAAATTAAAGCTTAGGTTCTCCCCTTTCAGAAAAACACCATACTTTTGAATTTGGATAATTATTTCGTACCTTAAACGGCCTCCATGGACACTTAGCCATCTGTAAAATACTGTCAACTTGCATCCGGTTTCATCGCAAACAATAAAGCACTATACAGTCTTACGAAAAAAACTTTTCTAGGGTTGGGAACAACTTTTAAAGTTTTTAAGGGAGGCCGATAATGTTATATCTAAATTAAAGCTTTGGTTCTCCCCTTTCAGAAAAACACCATACTTTTGAATTTGGATAATTATTTCGTACCTTAAACGGCCTCCATGGACACTTAGCCCTCTGTAAAATACCGTCAACTTCCATGCGGTTTCACCGCAAACAATACAGCACTATACAGTCTTACGAAAAAAACATTTCTATGGTTGGGAATAACTTTAAAAGTTTTCAAAGTAGGCCGATAATTTTATATCTAAATTAAAGCTAAGGTTCTCCCCTTTCAGAAAAACACCATACATTTTGAATTTGGATAATTATTTCGTACCTTAAACGGCCTCCATGGACACTTAGCCCTCTGTAAAATACTGTCAACTTGCATGCGGTTTCACCGCAAACAATACAGCACTATACAGTGTTACAAAATAATACATTTCTAGGCTTGGGAATAACTTTTAAAGTTTTCAAAGGAGGCCGATAATTTTATATCTAAATTAAAGCTTAGGTTCTCCGCTTTCAGAAAAACACCATACTTTTGAATTTGGATAATTATTTCGTACCTTAAACGGCCTCCATGGACACTTAGCCATCTGTAAAATACCGTCAACTTGCATGCGGTTTCACCGCAAACAATACAGCACTATACAGTCTTACGAAAAAACATTTCTATGGTTGGGAATAACTTTTAAAGTTTTCAAGGGAGGCCGATAATTTTATATCTAAATTAAAGCTTAGGTTCTCCCCTTTCAGAAAAACACCATACTTTTGAATTTGGATAATTATTTCGTACCTTAAACGGCCTCCATGGACACTTAGCCCTCTGTAAAACACGGTCAACTTGCATGCGGTTTCACCGCAAACAATACAGCACTATACAGTGTTACAAACAACACATTTCTATGGTTGGGAATAACTTTTAAAGTTTTCAAAGGAGGCCGATAATTTTATATCTAAATTAAAGCTTAGGTTCTCCCTTTCAGAAAACACCATACTTTTGAATTTGGATAATTATTTCGTACCTTAAACTGCCTCCATGGACACTTAGCCCTCTGTAAAATACTGTCAACTTGCATTCGGTTTCACCGCAAACAATACAGCACTATTGAGTTTTACAAATAGAACATTTCTAGTGTTGGGAATAACTTTTAAAGTTTTCAAGGGAGGCCGATAATTTTATATCTAAATTAAAGCTTAGGTTCTCCCCTTTCAGAAAAACACCATACTTTTGAAATTGGATATTTTTTTCGTACCTTAAACGGCCTCCATGGACACTTAGCCATCTGTAAAATACCGTCAACTTCCATGCGGTTTCACCGCAAACAATACAGCACTATACAGTCTCACGAAAAAAAACTTTTCTAGGGTTGGGAATAACTTTTAAAGTTTTCAAGGAAGGCCGATAATTTTATATCTAAATTAAAGCTTAGGTTCTCCCCTTTCAGGAAAACACCATACTTTAGAATTTGGATAATTATTTCGTACCTTAAACGGCCTCCATGGACACTTAGCCCTCTGTAAAATACGGTCAACTTGCATTGGGTTTCACCGCAAACAATACAGCACTATACAGTCTTACGAAAAAACTTTTCTAGGGTTGGGAATAACTTTAAAGTTTTCAAGGAGGCCGATAATTTTATATCTAAATTAAAGCTTAGGTTCTCCCTTTCAGAAAAACACCATACTTTTGAATTTGGATAATTATTTCGTACCTTAAACGGCCTCCATGGACACTTAGCCCTCTGTAAAATACTGTCAACTTGCATGCGGTTTCACCGCAAACAATACAGCACTATACAGTCTTACGAAAAAAACATTCCTATGGTTGGGAATAACTTTTAAAGTTTTCAAAGGAGGCCGATAATTTTATATCTAAATTAAAGCTTAGGTTTTCCCCTTTCAGAAAAACACCATACTTTTGAATTTGGATAATTATTTCGTACCTTAAACGGCCTCCATGGACACTTAGCCATCTGTAAAATACCGTCAACTCTCCATGCGGTTTCACCGCAAACAATACAGCACTATACAGTCATACCAAAAAAACTATTCTAGGGTTGGTAATAACAATTTAAGTTTTCAACTGAGGCCGATAATTTTATATCTAAATTAAAGCTTAGGTTCTCCCCTTTCAGAAAAACACCATACTTTTGAATTTGGATAATTATTTCGTACCTTAAACGGCCTCCATGGACACTTAGCCATCTGTAAAATACCGTCAACTTGCATGCGGTTTCACCGCAAACAATACAGCACTATACAGTCTCACGAAAAAAAACTTTTCTAGGGATGGGAATAACTTTTAAAGTTTTCAAGGGAGGCCGATAATTTTATATCTAAATTAAAGCTTACGTTCTCCCCTTTCAGAAAAACACCATACTTTTGAATTTGGATAATTATTTCGTACCTTAAACGGCCTCCATGGACACTTAGCCCTCTGTAAAATACGGTCAACTTGCATGCGGTTTCACCGCAAACAATACAGCACTATACAGTCTTACGAAAAAAACATTTCTATGGTTGGGAATAACTTTTAAAGTTTTCAAAGGAGGCCGATAATTTTATATCTAAATTAAAGCTTAGGTTCTCCCCTTTCAGAAAAACACCATACTTTTGAATTTGGATAATTATTTCGTACCTTAAACGGCCTCCATGGACACTTAGCCCTCTGTAAAATACCGTCAACTTGCATGCGGTTTCACCGCAAACAATACAGCACTATACAGTGTTACTAACTTTTCTATTGTTGGGAATAACTTTAAAGTTTTCAAAGGAGGCCGATAATTTTATATCTAAATTAAAGCTTAGATACTCCCCTTTCAGAAAAACACAATACTTTTGAATTTGGATAATTTTTTCGTACCTTAAACGGCCTCCATGGACACTTAGCCCTCTGTAAAATACGTCAACTTCCAGGCGGTTTCACCGCAAACAATACAGCCCTATACAGTCTTACGAAAAACAAATTCTATGGTTGGGAATAACTTTTAAAGTTTTCAAAGGAGGCCGATAATTTTATATCTAAATTAAAGCTTAGATACTCCCCTTCAGAAAAACACCATACTTTTGAATTTGGATAATTATTTCGTACCTTAAACGGCCTCCATGGACACTTAGCCCTCTGTAAAATACGGTCAACTTGCATGCGGTTTCACCGCAAACAATACAGCACTATACAGTGTTACAAAAAAACATTTCTAGGGTTGGGAATAACTTTTAAAGTTTTCAAAGGAGGCCGATAATTTTATATCTAAATTAAAGCTTAGGTTCTCCCCTTTCAGAAAAACACCATACTTTTGAATTTGGATATTTTTTTCGTACCTTAAACGGCCTCCATGGACACTTAGCCATCTGTAAAATACCGTCAACTTCCATGCGGTTTCACCGCAAACAATACAGCACTATACAGTGTTAAAAAAACATTTCTAGGATTGGGAATAACTTTTAAAGTTTTCAAGGGAGGCCGATAATTTTATATCTAAATTAAAGCTTAGGTTCTCCCCTTTCAGAAAAACACCATACTTTCGAATTTGGATAATTATTTCGTACCTTAAACGGCCTCCATGGACACTTAGCCATCTGTAAAATACCGTCAACTTGCATGCGGTTTCACCGCAAACAATACAGCACTATACAGTCTCACGAAAAAAACTTTTCTAGGATAGGGAATAACTTTTAAAGTTTTCAAGGGAGGCCGATAATTTTATATCTAAATTAAAGCTTAGGTTCTCCCCTTTCAGAAAAACACCATACTTTTGAATTTGGATAATTATTTCGTACCTTAAACGGCCTCCATGGACACTTAGCCCTCTGTAAAATACGGTCAACTTGCATGCGGTTTCACCGCAAACAATACAGCACTATACAGTGTTACGAAAAAACATTTCTATGCTTGGGAATAACTTTTAAAGTTTTCAAAGGAGGCCGATAATTTTATATCTAAATTAAAGCTTAGGTTCTCCCCTTTCAGAAAACACCATACTTTTGAATTTGGATAATTATTTCGTACCTTAAACGGCCTCCATGGACACTTAGCCCTCTGTAAAATACTGTCAACTTGCATTCGGTTTCACCGCAAACAATACAGCACTATACAGTGTTAACAAAAAACATTTCTAGGGTTGGGAATAACTTTAAAGTTTTCAAAGGAGGCCGATAATTTTATATCTAAATTAAAGCTTAGGTTCTCCCTTTCAGAAAAACACCATACTTTTGAATTTGGATAATTATTTCGTACCTTAAACGGCCTCCATGGACACTTAGCCATCTGTAAAATACTGTCAACTTGCATGCGGTTTCACCGCAAACAATACAGCACTATACAGTCTTACGAAAAAACATTTCTATGGTTGGGAATAACTTTTAAAGTTTTCAAAGGAGGCCGATAATTTTATATCTAAATTAAAGCTTAGGTTCTCCCCTTCAGAAAAACGTCATACTTTTGAATTTGGATAATTATTTCGTAGCTTAAACGGCCTCCATGGACACTTAGCCATCTGTAAAATACTGTCAACTTGCACGCGGTTTCACCGCAAACAATACAGCACTATACAGTTTTACGAAAAAAACATTTCTAGGGTTGGGAATAACTTTTAAAGTTTCCAAGGAGGCCGATAGTTTTATATCTAAATTAAAGCTTAGGTTCTCCCCTTTCAGACAAACACCATACTTTTGAATTTGGATAATTATTTCGTACCTTAAACGGCCTCCATGGACACTTAGCCATCTGTAAAATACCGTCAACTTGCATGCGGTTTCACCGCAAACAATACAGCACTATACAGTCTTACGAAAAAAACTTTTCTAGAGATGGGAATAACTTTTAAAGTTTTCAAGGGAGGCCGATCATTTTATATCTAAATTAAAGCTTAGGTTCTCCCCTTTCAGAAAAAACACCATACTTTTGAATTTGGATAATTATTTCGTACCTTAAACGGCCTCCATGGACACTTAGCCCCCTGTAAAATACGGTCAACTTGCATGCGGTTTCACCGCAAACAATACAGCACTATACAGTCTTACGGGAAAAAAACATTTCTATGGTTGGGAATAACATTTAACGTTTTCAAGGAGGCCGATAATTTTATATCTAAATTAAAGCTTAGGTTCTCCCCTTTCAGAAAAACCCAATACTTTGAATTTGGATAATTATTTCGTACCTTAAACGGCCTCCATGGACACTTAGCCCTCTGTAAAATACTGTCAACTTGCATGCGGTTTCACCGCAAACAATACAGCACTATACAGTCTTACGAAAAAAAACATTTCTATGGTTGGGAATAACTTTAAAGTTTTCAAAGGAGGCCGATAATTTTATATCTAAATTAAAGCTTAGGTTCTCCCTTTCAGAAAACACCATAAATTTGAATTTGGATAATTATTTCGTACCTTAAACGGCCTCCATGGACACTTAGCCATCTGTAAAATACTGTCAACTTGCATGCGGTTTCACCGCAAACAATACAGCACTATACAGTGTTACAAAAAACATTTCTAGGGTTGGGAATAACTTTTAAAGTTTTCAAGGAGGCCGATAATTTTATATCTAAATTAAAGCTTAGGTTCTCCCTTTCAGAAAAACACCATACTTTTGAATTTGGATAATTATTTCGTACCTTAAACGGCCTCCATGGACACTTAGCCTCTGTAAAATACTGTCAACTTGCATGCGGTTTCACTGCAAACAATACAGCACTATATAGTCTTACGAAAAAATTTCTATGGTTGGGAATAACTTTAAAGTTTTCAAAGGAGGCCGATAATTTTATATCTAAATTAAAGCTTAGGTTCTCCCTTTCAGAAAAAACACCATACTTTTTAATTTGGATAATTATTTCGTAACTTAAACGGCCTCCATGGACATTTAACCATCTGTAAAATACTGTCAACTTACATGGGGTTTCTCCGCAAACAATACAGAACTATACAGTGTTACAAAAAAAACCATTTCTAGGATTGGGAATAACTTTAAAGTTTTCAAGGAGGCCGATAATTTTATATCTAAATTAAAGCTTAGGTTCTCCCCTTTCAGAAAAACACCATACTTTTGAATTTGGATAATTATTTCGTACCTTAAACGGCCTCCATGGACACTTAGCCATCTGTAAAATACGGTCAACTTGCATGCGGTTTCACCACAAACAATACAGCACTATACAGTCTCACGAAAAAAACTTTTCTAGGGATGGGTATAACTTTTAAAGTTTTCAAGGAAGGACGATAATTTTATATCTAAATTAAAGCTTAGGTTCTCCCCTTTCAGAAAAACAACATACTTTTGAATTTGGTTAATTATTTCGTACCTTAAACGGCCTCCATGGACACTTAGCCCTCTGTAAAATACTGTCAACTTGCACGCGGTTTCACCGCAAACAATACAGCCCTATACAGTCTTACGAAAAAAACATTTCTAGGGTTGGGAATAACTTTTAAAGTTTTCAAAGGAGGCCGATAATTTTATATCTAAATTAAAGCTTAGGTTCTCCCCTTTCAGAAAAACACCATACTTTTGAATTTGGATAATTATTTCGTACCTTAAACGGCCTCCATGGACACTTAGCCCTCTGTAAAATACCGTCAACTTGCATGCGGTTTCACCGCAAACAATACAGCACTATACAGTCTTACGAAAAAAACATTTCTATGGTTGGGAATAACTTTAAAGTTTTCAAGGGAGGCCGATAATTTTATATCTAAATTAAAGCTTAGGTTCTCCCCTTCAGAAAACACCATACTTTTGAATTTGGATAATTATTTCGTACCTTAAACGGCCTCCATGGACACTTAGCCCTCTGTAAAATACTGTCAACTTGCATGCGGTTTCACCGCAAACAATACAGCACTATACAGTGTTACAAAAAACAATCTAGGGTTGGGAATAACTTTTAAAGTTTTCACAGGAGGCCGATATTTTTTTATCTATATTTAAGGTTTGGTTCTCGCCTTTCAGAAAAACACCTTACTTTTGAATTTGGATAATTATTTCGTACCTTAAACGGCCTACATGGACACTTAACCATCTGTAAAATACTGTCAACTTGCATGCGGTTTCACCGCAAACAATACAGCACTATACAGTCTCACAAAAAACATTTCTAGGGTTGGGAATAACTTTTAAAGTTTTCAAGTGAGGCCGATAATTTTATATCTTAATTAAATCTTAGGTTCTACCCTTTCAGAAAAACACCATAATTTTGAATTTGGATAATTATTTCGTACCTTAAACGGCCTCCATGGACACTTAGCCCTCTGTATTTTTGTCAACTTGCATGCGGTTTCACCGCAAACAATACAGCACTATACAGTCTTACGAAAAAACATTTCTATGGTTGGGAATAACTTTAAAGTTTTCAAAGGGAGGCCGATAATTTTATATCTAAATTAAAGCTTAGGTTCTCCCTTTCAGAAAACACCATACTTTTGAATTTGGATAATTATTTCGTACCTTAAACGGCCTCCATGGACACTTAGCCCTCTGTAAAATACTGTCAACTTCCATGCGGTTTCACCGCAAACAATACAGCACTATACAGTGTTACGAAAAAACCAGTTCTATGGTTGGGAATAACTTTAAAGTTTTCAAAGGAGGCCGATAATTTTATATCTAAATTAAAGCTTAGGGTCTCTCCTTTCAGAAAAACACCATACTTTTTAATTTGTATAATTATTTCGTACCTTAAACGGCCTCCATGGACACTTAGCCCTCTGTAAAATAATGTCAACTTGCATGCGGTTTCACCGCAAACAATACAGCACTATACAGTCTCACGAAAAAAACTTTTCTATGTATGGGTAAAACATTTAAAGTTTTAAAGGAAGGACGATAATATTATATCTAAATTAAAGCTTACGTTCTCCCTTCAGACAAACACCATACTTTTGAATTTGGATAATTATTTCGTACCTTAAACGGCCTCCATGGACACTTAGCCCTCTGTAAAACGGTCAACTTGCATGCGGTTTCACCGCAAACAATACAGCACTATACAGTCTTGAAAAAAAAACATTTCTATGGTTGGGAATAACTTTAAAGTTTTCAAAGGAGGCCGATAATTTTATATCTAAATTAAAGCTTAGGTTCTCCCTTTCAGAAAAACAACATACTTTTGAATTTGGTTAATTATTTCGTACCTTAAACGGCCTCCATGGACACTTAGCGATCTGTATAATACTGTCTACTTGCACGCGGTTTCACCGCAAACAATACAGCCCTATACAGTCTTACGTAAAAAACATTTCTAGGGTTGGGAATAACTTTAAAGTTTTCAAGGAGGCGATAATTTTATATCTAAATTAAAGCTTAGGTTCTCCCTTTCAGAAAAACACCATACTTTTTGAATTTGATAATTATTTCGTACCTTAAACGGCCTCCATGGACACTTAGCCCTCTGTAAATACTGTCAACTTGCATGCGGTTTCACCGCAAACAATACAGCACTATACAGTCTTACGAAAAACATTTCTAGGGTTGGGAATAACTTTTAAAGTTTTCAAGGAGGCCGATAATTTTATATCTAAATTAAAGCTTAGGTTCTCCCCTTCAGAAAAACACCATACTTTTGAATATGGATAATTATTTCGAACCTTAAAAGGCCTCAATGGACACTTAGCCCTCTGAAAAATACTGTCAACTTGCATGCGGTTTCACCGCAAACAATACAGCACTATACAGTCTTACGAAAAAACATTTCTATGGTTGGGAATAACTTTAAAGTTTTCAAAGGAGGCCGATAATTTTATATCTAAATTAAAGCTTAGGTTCTCCCTTTCAGAAAAACACCATACTTTTTGAATTTGGATAATTATTTCGTACCTTAAACGGCCTCCATGGACACTTAGCCATCTGTAACATACTGTCAACTTGCATGCGGTTTCACCGCAAACAATACAGCACTATACAGTGTTACAAAAAACATTTCTAGGATTGGGAATAACTTTAAAGTTTTCAAGGAGGCCGATAATTTTATATCTAAATTAAAGCTTAGGTTCTCCCTTTCAGAAAAACACCATACTTTTGAATTTGGATAATTATTTCGTACCTTAAACGGCCTCCATGGACACTTAGCCCTCTGTAAAATACTGTCAACTTGCATGCGGTTTCACCGCAAACAATACAGCACTATACAGTCTTACGAAAAACATTTCTAGGGTTGGGAATAACTTTAAAGTTTTCAAAGGAGGCCGATAATTTTATATCTAAATTAAAGCTTAGGTTCTCCCCTTTCAGAAAACACATACTTTTGAATTTGGATAATTATTTCGTACCTTAAACGGCCTCCATGGACACTTAGCCATCTGTAAAATACTGTCAATCTTGCATGCGGTTTCACCGCAAACAATACAGCACTATACAGTCTTACGAAAAAACATTTCTAGGGTTGGGAATAACTTTAAAAGTTTTCAAGGGAGGCCGATAATTTTATATCTAAATTAAAGCTTAGGTTCTCCCTTTCAGAAAACACCATACTTTTGAATTTGGATAATTATTTCGTACCTTAAACGGCCTCCATGGACACTTAGCCCTCTGTAAAATACTGTCAACTTGCATGCGGTTTCACCGCAAACAATACAGCACTATACAGTCTTACGAAAAAACATTTCTATGGTTGGGAATAACTTTTAAAGTTTTCAAAGGAGGCCGATAATTTTATGTCTAAATTAAAGCTTAGGTTCTCCCTTTCAGAAAAACACCATACTTTTGAATTTGGATAATTATTTCGTACCTTAAACGGCCTCCATGGACACTTAGCCCTCTGTAAAATACTGTCAACTTGCATGCGGTTTCACCGCAAACAATACAGCACTATACAGTGTTACGAAAAACATTTCTATGGTTGGGAATAACTTTTAAAGTTTTCAAAGGAGGCCGATAATTTTATATCTAAATTAAAGCTTAGGTTCTCCCTTTCAGACAAACACCATACTTTTGAATTTGGATAATTTTTTCGTACCTTAAACGGCCTCCATGGACACTTAGCCATCTGTAAAATACTGTCAACTTGCATCGCGGTTTCACCGCAAACAATACAGCACTATACAGTGTTTCAAAAAAACATTTCTAGGTTGGGAATAACTTTAAAGTTTTCAAGGAGGCCGATAATTTTATATCTAAATTAAAGCTTAGGTTCTCCCTTCAGAAAAACACCATACTTTTGAATTTGGATAATTATTTCGTACCTTAAACGGCCTCCATGGACACTTAGCCATCTGTAAAATACTGTCAACTTGCATGCGGTTTCACCGCAAACAATACAGCACTATACAGTCTACAAAAAAGATTTCTATGGTTGGGAATAACTTTTAAAGTTTTCAAGGGAGGCCGATAATTTTATATCTAAATTAAAGCTTAGGTTCTCCCCTTTCAGAAAAACACCATATATTTGAATTTGGATAATTATTTCGTACCTTAAACGGCCTCCATGGACACTTAGCCATCTGTAAAATACCGTCAACTTGCATGCGGTTTCACCGCAAACAATACAGCACTATACAGTGTTACCAAAAACATTTCTAGGGTTGGGAATAACTTTAAAGTTTTCAAGGAGGCCGATAATTTTATATCTAAATTAAAGCTTAGGTTCTCCCCTTTCAGAAAAACACCATAATTTTGAATTTGGTTAATTATTTCGTACCTTAAACGGCCTCCATGGACACTTAGCCCTCTGTAAAATACCGTAAACTTGCATGCGGTTTCACCGCAAACAATACAGCACTATACAGTGTTACGAAAAAAACATTTCTATGGTTGGGAATAACTTTTAAAGTTTTCAAAGGAGGCCGATAATTTTATATCTAAATTAAAGCTTAGGTTCTCCCCTTTCAGAAAAACACCATACTTTTGAATTTGGATAATTTTTTCGTACCTTAAACGGCCTCCATGGACACTTAGCCATCTGTAAAATACCGTCAACTTGCATGCGGTTTCACCGCAAACAATACAGCACTATACAGTCTTACGAAAAAAACATTTCTAGGGTTGGGAATAACTTTTAAAGTTTTCAAAGGAGGCCGATAATTTTATATCTAAATTAAAGCTTAGGTTCTCCCCTTTCAGAAAAACACCATACTTTTGAATTTGGATAATTATTTCGTACCTTAAACGGCCTCCATGGACACTTAGCCATCTGTAAAATACCGTCAACTTGCATGCGGTTTCACCGCAAACAATACAGCACTATACAGTGTTACAAAAAAATTTTTTTTCTAGAGTTGGGAATAACTTTTAAAGTTTTCAAGGGAGGGCGATAATTTTATATCTAAATTAAAGCTTAGGTTCTCCCCTTTCAGAAAAACCCCATACTTTTCAATTTGGATAATTATTTCGTACCTTAAACGGCCTCCATGGACACTTTAGCCATCTGTAAAATACTGTCAACTTGCATGCGGTTTTTCACCGCAAACAATACAGCACTATACAGTCTTACGAAAAAACATTTCTAGGATTGGGAATAACTTTTAAAGTTTTCAAAGGAGGCCGATAATTTTATATCTAAATTAAAAAGCTAGGTTCTCCCTTTCAGAAAAACGCCATACTTTTGAATTTGGATAATTATTTCGTACCTTAAACGGCCTCCATGGACACTTAGCCCTCTGTAAAATACCGTCAACTTGCATGCGGTTTCACCGCAAACAATACAGCACTATACAGTGTTACAAAAAAACATTTCTAGGTTGGGAATAACTTTTAAAGTTTTCAAGGAGGCCGATAATTTTATATCTAAATTAAAGCTTAGGTTCTCCCTTTCAGAAAAACACCATACTTTTTGAATTTGGATAATTATTTCGTACCTTAAACGGCCTCCATGGACACTTAGCCCTCTGTAAAATACTGTCAACTTGCATGCGGTTTCACCGCAAACAATACAGCACTATACAGTGTTACAAAAAAACATTTTCTAGGTTGGGAATAACTTTTAAAGTTTTCAAGGAGGCCGATAATTTTATATCTAAATTAAAGCTTAGGTTCTCCTTTTCAGAAAAACACCATACTTTTGAATTTGGATAATTATTTCGTACCTTAAACGGCCTCCATGGACACTTAGCCCTCTGTAAAATACTGTCAACTTATGCGGTTTCACCGCAAACAATACAGCACTATACAGTGTTACGAAAAACATTTCTATGGTTGGGAATAACTTTTAAAGTTTTCAAGGAGGCCGATAATTTTATATCTAAATTAAAGCTTAGGTTCTCCCCTTTCAGAAAAACACCATACTTTTGAATTTGGATAATTATTTCGTACCTTAAACGGCCACAATGGACACTTAGCCATCTGTAAAATACTGTCAACTTGCATGCGGTTTCACCGCAAACAATACAGCACTATACAGTGTTACAAAAAAAAACATTTCTAGGATTGGGAATAACTTTTAAAGTTTTCAAGGGAGGCCGATAATTTTATATCTAAATTAAAGCTTAGGTTCTTCCTTTCACAAAATCACCATACTTTTGAATTTGGATAATTATTTCGTACCTTAAACGGCCTCCATGGACACTTAGCCCTCTGTAAAATACCGTCAACTTCCATGCGGTTTCACCGCAAACAATACAGCACTATACAGTCTTATGAAAAAACATTTCTATGGTTGGGAATAACTTTTAAAGTTTTCAAAGGAGGCCGATAATTTTATATCTAAATTAAAGCTTAGGTTCTCCCCTTTCAGAAAACACCATACTTTTGAATTTGGATAATTATTTCGTACCTTAAACGGCCTCCATGGACACTTAGCCCTCTGTAAAATACCGTCAACTTGCATGCGGTTTCACCCCAAACAATACAGCACTATACAGTGTAACAAAAAAACATTTCTAGGATTGGGAATAACTTTACAGTTTTCAAAGGAGGCCGATAATTTTATATCTAAATTAAAGCTTAGGTTCTTCCCTTTCAGAAAAAACACCATACTTTTGAATTTGGATAATTATTTCGTACCTTAAACGGCCTCCATGGACACTTAGCCATCTGTAAAATACCGTCAACTTGCATACGGTTTCACCGCAAACAATACAGCACTATACAGTCTTAAGAGAATAAAACATTTCTATGGTTGGGAATAACTTTTAAAGTTTTGAAGGAGGCCGATAATTTTATATCTAAATTAAAGATTAGGTTCCCCCCTTTCAGACAAACACCATACTTTTGAATTTGGATAATTATTTCGTACCTTAAACGGCCTCCATGGACACTTAGCCCTCTGTAAAATACCGTCAACTTGCATGCGGTTTCACCGCAAACAATACAGCACTATACAGTGTTACAAAAAACATTTCTAGGGTTGGGAATAACTTTTAAAGTTTTCAAGTGAGGCCGATAATTTTATATCTAAATTAAAGCTTAGGTTCTCCCTTTCAGAAAAACACCATACTTTTGAATTTGGATAATTATTTCGTACCTTAAACGGCCTCCATGGACACTTAGCCATCTGTAAAATACCGTCAACTTGCATGCGGTTTCACCGCAAACAATACAGCACTATACAGTGTTACAAAAAAACATTTCTAGGGTTGGGAATAACTTTTAAGTTTTCAAGGAGGCCGATAATTTTATATCTAAATTAAAGCTTAGGTTCTCCCTTTCAGAAAACACCATACTTTTGAATTTGGATAATTATTTCGTACCTTAAACGGCCTCCATGGACACTTAGCCCTCTGTAAAATACCGTCAACTTCCATGCGGTTTCACCGCAAACAATACAGCACTATACAGTCTTACTAAAAACATTTCTAGGTTGGGAATAACTTTTAAAGTTTTCAAGGAGGCCGATAATTTTATATCTAAATTAAAGCTTAGGTTCTCCCCTTTCAGAAAAACACCATACTTTTGAATTTGGATAATTATTTCGTACCTTAAACGGCCTCCATGGACACTTAGCCCTCTGTAAAATACCGTCAACTTGCATGCGGTTTCACCGCAAACAATACAGCACTATACAGTGTTACAAAAACATTTCTAGGTTGGGAATAACTTTAAAGTTTTCAAGGGAGGCCGATAATTTTATATCTAAATTAAAGCTTAGGTTCTCCCTTTCAGAAAAACACCATACTTTTTGAATTTTGGATAATTATTTCGTACCTTAAACGGCCTCCATGGACACTTAGCCTCTGTAAAATACTGTCAACTTGCATGCGGTTTCACCGCAAACAATACAGCACTATACAGTGTTACGAAAAAACATTTCTAGGGTTGGGAATAACTTTAAAGTTTTCAAAGGAGGCCGATAATTTTATATCTAAATTAAAGCTTAGGTTCTCCCTTTCAGAAAAACACCATACTTTTGAATTTGGATAATTATTTCGTACCCAAACGGCCTCCATGGACACTTAGCCCTCTGTAAAATACTGTCAATCTTGCATGCGGTTTCACCGCAAACAATACAGCACTATACAGTGTTACAAAAAAACATTTCTAGGGTTGGAAATAACTTTTAAAGTTTTCAAGGAGGCCGATAATTTTATATCTAAATTAAAGCTTAGGTTCTCCCTTTCAGAAAAACACCATACTTTTTGAATTTGGATAATTATTTCGTACCTTAAACGGCCTCCATGGACACTTAGCCTCTGTAAAATACTGTCAACTTGCTATGCGGTTTCACCGCAAACAATACAGCACTATACAGTGTTACAAAAAAACATTTCTAGGATTGGGAATAACTTTTAAAGTTTTCAAGGAGGCCGATAATTTTATATCTAAATTAAAGCTTAGGTTCTCCTTTCAGAAAAACACCATACTTTTGAAATTTGGATAATTTTTTCGTACCTTAAACGGCCTCCATGGACACTTAGCCATCTGTAAAATACTGTCAACTTGTATGCGGTTTCACCGCAAACAATGCAGCACTATACAGTGTTACGAAAAAAACATTTTCTAGGATTGGGAATAACTTTAAAGTTTTCAAGGAGGCTGATAATTTTATATCTAAATTAAAGCTTTACGTTCTCCCTTCAGACAAAACACCATACTTTTGAATTTGGATAATTATTTCGTACCTTAAACGGCCTCCATGGACACTTAGCCTCTGTAAAATACTGTCAACTTGCATGCGGTTTCACCGCAAACAATACAGCACTATACAGTGTTACGAAAAACATTTCTAGGATTGGGAATAACTTTAAAGTTTTCAAAGGAGGCCGATAATTTTATATCTAAATTAAAGCTTAGGTTCTCCCTTTCAGAAAAACACCATACTTTTGAAATTTGGATAATTATTTCGTATCTTAAACGGCCTCCATGGACACTTAGCCCTCTGTAAAATACGGTCAACTTGCATGCGGTTTCACCGCAAACAATACAGCACTATACAGTCTCACGAAAAAAACTTTTCTAGGATTGGGAATAACTTTTAAAGTTTTCAAAGGAGGCCGATAATTTTATATCTAAATTAAAGCTTACGTTCTCCCCTTTCAGACAAACGCCATACTTTTGAATTTGGATAATTATTTCGTACCTTAAACGGCCTCCATGGACACTTAGCCCTCTGTAAAATACCGTCAACTTGCATGCGGTTTCACCGCAAACAATACAGCACTATACAGTGTTACAAAAAAAACATTTCTATGGTTGGGAATAACTTTTAAAGTTTTCAAAGTAGGACTATAATTTTATATCTAAATTAAAGCTTAGGTTCTCCCCTTTCAGAAAAACACCATACTTTTGAATTTGGATAATTATTTCGTACCTTAAACGGCCTCCATGGACACTTAGCCCTCTGTAAAATACCGTCAACTTGCATGCGGTTTCACCGCAAACAATACAGCACTACACAGTGTTACAAAAAAAACATTTCTAGGATTGGGAATAACTTTTAAAGTTTTCAAGGGAGGCCGATAATTTTATATCTAAATTAAAGCTTAGGTTCTCCCCTTTCAGAAAAACACCATACTTTTGAATTTGGATAATAATTTCATACCTTAAACGGCCTCCATGGACACTTAGCCCTCTGTAAAATACCGTCAACTTGCATTCGGTTTCACCGCAAACAATACAGCACTATACAGTCTTACAAAAAAAACATTTCTAGGATTGGGAATAACTTTTAAAGTTTTCAAAGGAGGCCGATAATTTTATATCTAAATTAAAGCTTAGGTTCTCCCATTTCAGAAAAACACCATACTTTTGAATTTGGATATTTTTTTCGTACCTTAAGCGGCCTCCATGGACACTTAGCCCTCTGTAAAATACGGTCAACTTGCATGCGGTTTCACCGCAAACAATACAGCACTATACAGTCTTACAAAAAAACATTTCTAGGGTTGGGAATAACTTTTAAAAGTTTTCAAGGAAGGCCGATAATTTTATATCTAAATTAAAGCTTAGGTTCTCCCTTTCAGACAAACGCCATACTTTGAATTTGGATAATTATTTTGCACCTTAAACGGCCTCCATGGACACTTAGCCCTCTGTAAAATACCGTCAACTTGCATGCGGTTTCACTGCAAACAATACAGCACTATACAGTGTTACAAAAAAAACATTTCTGGGGTTGGGAATAACTTTTAAAGTTTTCAAGGGAGGCCGATAATTTTATATCTAAATTAAAGCTTAGGTTCTCCCCTTTCAGAAAAACACCATACTTTTGAATTTGGATAATTATTTCGTACCTTAAACGGCCTCCATGGACACTTAGCCATCTGTAAAATACCGTCAACTTCCATGCGGTTTCACCGCAAACAATACAGCACTATACAGTCTCACGAAAAAAACTTTTCTAGGGATGGGAATAACTTTTAAAGTTTTCAAGGGAGGCCGATAATTTTATATCTAAATTAAAGCTTACGTTCTCCCCTTTCAGACAACGCCCAACTTTTTAAATTGGATAATTATCTCGTACGATCAACGTCCTACATGGACACTTAGCCATTTGTAAAATACGGTCAACTTGCATGCGGTTTCACCGCAAACAATACAGCACTATACAGTCTTACAAAAAACATTTCTATGGTTGGGAATAACTTTTAAAGTTTTCAAAGGGAGGCTGATAATTTTATATCTAAATTAAAGCTTAGGTTCTCCCTTTCAGAAAAACACCATACTTTTGAATTCGGATTTTTTTTTCGTACCTTAAACGGCCTCCATGGACACTTAGCCCTCTTTAAAATACCGTCAACTTGCATGCGGTTTCACCGCAAACAATACAGCACTATACAGTGTTACAAAAAAAACATTTCTAGGGTTGGGAATAACTTTAAAGTTTTCAAGGAGGCCGATAATTTTATATCTAAATTAAAGCTAGGTACGTTCTCCCTTTCAGAAAAACACCATACTTTTGAATTTGATAATTATTTCGTACCTTAAACGGCCTCCATGGACACTTAGCCTCTGTAAAATACGGTCAACTTGCATGCGGTTTCACCGCAAACAATTCAGCACTATACAGTGTTACAAAAAAACATTTCTAGGATTGGGAATAACTTTAAAGTTTTCAAAGGAGGCCGATAATTTTATATCTAAATTAAAGCTTAGGTTCTCCCCTTTCAGAAAAACACCATACTTTTGAATTTGATAATTATTTCGTACCTTAAACGGCCTCCATGGACACTTAGCCATCTGTAAAATACCGTGTAATCTCCATGCGGTTTCACCGCAAACAATACAGCACTATACAGTCTCACGAAAAAAACATTTCTAGGATTGGGAATAACTGTTAAAGTTTTCAAGGGAGGCCGATAATTTTATATCTAAATTAAAGCTTAGGTTCTCCTCTTTCAGAAAAACACCATACTTTTGAATTTGGATAATTATTTCGTACCTTAAACGGCCTCCATGGACACTTAGCCCTCTGTAAAATACCGTCAACTTGCATGCGGTTTCACCGCAAACAATACAGCACTATACAGTCTTACAAAAAAACATTTCTATGGTTGGGAATAACTTTTAAAGTTTTCAAAGGAGGCCGATAATTTTATATCTAAATTAAAGCTTAGGTTCTCCCCTTTCAGAAAACACCATACTTTTGAATTTGATAATTATTCGTACCTTTAAACGGCCTCCATGGACACTTTCTAGCCCTCTGTAAAATACTGTCAACTTGCATGCGGTTTCACCGCAAACAATACAGCACTATACAGTGTTAAAAAATATTTCTAGGGTTGGGAATAACTTTTTAAAGTTTTCAAAGGGAGGCCGATAATTTTATATCTAAATTAAAGCTTACGTTCTCCCCTTTCAGAAAAAACACCATACTATTTGAATTTGATAATTTTTTCGTACCTTAAACGGCCTCCATGGACACTTAGCCCTCTGTAAAATACTGTCAACTTGCATTCGGTTTCACCGCAAACAATACAGCACTATACAGTGTTACAAAAAACATTTCTAGGATTGGGAATAACTTTTAAAGTTTTCAAAGGAGGCCGATAATTTTATATCTAAATTAAAGCTTAGGTTCTCCCTTTCAGAAAAACACCATACTTTTGAATTTGGATAATTTTTTTCGTACCTTAAACGGCCTCCATGGACACTTAGCCCTCTGTAAATACGGTCAACTTGCATGCGGTTTCACCGCAAACAATACAGCACTATACATTGTTACAAAAAAATACAAATCGAGTGTAGGCAATACCGTTTAAAGATTTCAAGGTAGGCCGATAAGTTTATATCTATATTAAAGCTTAGGTTCTCCCCCTTTCAGAAAACACCATATTTTTGAATTTGAATAATTTTTTCGTACGTTTAAACAGCCTCCATGGACACTTAGCCCTCTGTAAAATACCGTCAACTTGCATTAGGTATCACCACAAACAATACAGCACAATAAAGTCTTAAGAAATAAACATTTCTAGGATTGGAATAACTTTAAAGTTTTCAAAGGAGGCCGATAATTTTATATCTAAATTAAAGCTTAGGTTCTCCCTTTCAGAAAAAACACCATACTTTTGAATTTGGATATAATTTTTTTCGCACCTTAAACTGCCTCCATGGACACTTAGCCATCTGTAAAATACCGTCAACTTCCATGCGGTTTCACCCGCAAACAATACAGCACTATACAGTCTTACAAAAAACTTTTCTAGGTTGGGAATAACTTTTAAAGTTTTCAAGGAAGGCCCGATAATTTTATATCTAAATTAAAGCTTACGTTCTCCTTTCAGACAAACACCATACTTTTGAATTTGGATAATTATTTCGTACCTTAAACGGCCTCCATGGACACTTAGCCCTGTGTAAAATACCGTCAACTTGCATTCGGTTTCACCGCAAACAATACAGCACTATACAGTGTTACAAAAAAAACATTTCTATGGTTGGGAATAACTTTTAAAGTTTTCAAAGGAGGCCGATAATGCTTTATCTAAATTAAAACTTAGGTTCTCCCCTTTCAGAAAAACACCATACTTTTGAATTTGGTTAATTATTTCGTACCTTAAACGGCGTCCATGGACACTTAGCCCTCTGTAAAATACTGTCAACTTGCATGCGGTTTCACCCGCAAACAATACAGCACTATACAGTGTTACAAAAAAACATTTCTAGGTTGGGAATAACTTTTAAAGTTTTCAAGGAGGCCGATAATTTTATATCTAAATTAAAGCTTAGGTTCTCCCCTTCAGAAAAACACCATACTTTTGAATTTGGATAATTATTTCGTACCTTAAACGGCCTCCATGGACACTTAGCCCTCTGTAAAATACCGTCAACTTACATTCGGTTTCACCGCAAACAATACAGCACTAAACAGTGTTACGAAAAAACATTTCTATGGTTGGGAATAACTTTTAAAGTTTTCAAAGGAGGCCGATAATTTTATATCTAAATTAAAGCTTAGGTTCTCCCTTTCAGAAAAACACCATACTTTTGAATTTGGGAATTTTTTTCGTACCTTAAACGGCCTCCATGGACACTTAGCCCTCTCTAAAATACCGTCAACTTGCATGCGGTTTCACCGCAAACAATACAGCACTATACAGTGTTACAAAAAAAAATTTTCTAGGATTGGGAATAACTTTTAAAGTTGTCAAGGGAGGCCGATAATTTTATATCTAAATTAAGGCTTAGGTTCTCCCCTTTCAGAAAAACACCATACTTTTGAATTTGGTAATTATTTCGTACCTTAAACGGCCTCCATGGACACTTAGCCCTCTGTAAAATACCGTCAACTTGCATGCGGTTTCACCGCAAACAATACAGCACTATACAGTCTTACAAAAAACATTTCTATGGTTGGGAATAACTTTTAAAGTTTTCAAAGGAGGCCGATAATTTTATATCTAAATTAAAGCTTAGGTTCTCCCCTTTCAGAAAAACACCATACTTTTGAATTTGGATAATTATTTCGTACCTTAAACGGCCTCCATGGACACTTAGCCCTCTGTAAAATACTGTCAACTTCCATGCGGTTTCACCGCAAACAATACAGCACTATTACAGTGTTACGAAAAAACATGTCTAGGATTGGAATAACTTTTAAAGTTTTCAAGGGAGGCCGATAATTTTATATCTAAATTAAAGCTTAGGTACTCACATATAAGAAAACACCATACTTTTGAATTTGGATAATTATTTCGTACCTTAAACGGCCTCCATGGACACTTAGCCCTCTGTAAAATACCGTCAACTTGCATGCGGTTTCACCGCAAACAATACAGCACTATACAGTGTTACGAAAAAAACTTTTCTAGGGATGGGAATAACTTTTAAAGTTTTCAAGGGAGGCCGATAATTTTATATCTAAATTAAAGCTTAGGTTCTCCCCTTTCAGAAAACACCTTACTTTTGAATTTGGATAATTATTTCGTACCTTAAACGGCCTCCATGGACACTTAGCCGTTCTGTAAAATACCGTCAACTTTGATGCGGTTTCACCGCAAACAATACAGCACTATACAGTGTTACAAAAAAACATTTCTAGGATTGGGAATAACTTTTAAAGTTTTCAAGGGAGGCCGATAATTTTATATCTAAATTAAAGCTTAGGTTCTCCCCTTTCAGAAAAACACCATACTTTTGAATTTGGATATTTTTTCGTACCTTAAACGGCCTCCATGGACACTTAGCCCTCTGTAAAATACGGTCAACTTGCATGCGGTTTCACCGCAAACAATACAGCACTATACAGTGTTACAAAAAAACATTTCTATGGTTGGGAATAACTTTTAAAGTTTTCAAAGTAGGCCGATAATTTTATATCTAAATTAAAGCTTAGGTTCTCCCCTTTCAGAAAAACACAATATATTTGAATTTGAAGTACCTTAAACGGCCTCCATGGACACTTAGCCCTCTGTAAAATACCGTCAACTTGCATTCGGTTTCACCGCAAACAATACAGCACTATACAGTGTTACAAAAAACATTTCTAGGATTGGGAATAACTTTTAAAGTTTTCAAGGGAGGCCGATAATTTTATATCTAAATTAAAGCTTAGGTTCTCCCCTTTCAGAAAAACACCATACTTTAGAATTTGGATATTTTTTCGTACCTTAAACGGCCTCCATGGACACTTAGCCCTCGGTAAAATACGGTCAACTTGCATGCGGTTTCACCGCAAACAATACAGCACTATACAGTGTTACAAAAAACATTTCTAGGATTGGGAATAACTTTTAAAGTTTTCAAGAGAGGCCGATAATTTTATATCTAAATTAAAGCTTAGGTTCTCCCCTTTCAGAAAAACACCATACTTTTGAATTTGGATAATTATTTCGTACCTTAAACGGCCTCCATGGACACTTAGCTCTCTGTAAAATACCGTCAACTTGCATTCGGTTTCACCGCAAACAATACAGCACTATACAGTCTTACAAAAAAAATATTTCTAGGATTGGGAATAACTTTTAAAGTTTTCAAGGGAGGCCGATAATTTTATATCTAAATTAAAGTTTAGGTTCTCCCCTTTCAGAAAAACACAATATATTTGAATTTGAATAAATTTTTCGTACCTTAAACGGCCTCCATGGACACTTAGCCATCTGTAAAATACCGTCAACTTGCATTCGGTTTCACCGCAAACAATACAGCACTATACAGTGTTACAAACAAAACTTTTCTAGGGTTGGGAATAACTTTTAAAGTTTTCAAAGGAGCCGATAATTTTATATCTAAATTAAAGCTTAGGTTCTCCCCTTTCAGAAAAACACAATATATTTGAATTTGAATAAATTTTTCGTACCTTAAACGGCCTCCATGGACACTTAGCTCTCTGTAAAATACCGTCAACTTGCATTCGGTTTCACCGCAAACAATACAGCACTATACAGTCTTACAAAAAAAATTTTTCTAGGATTGGGAATAACTTTTAAAGTTTTCAAGGGAGGCCGATAATTTTATATCTAAATTAAAGCTTAGGTTCTCCCCTTTCAGAAAAACACCATACTTTAGAATTTGGATAATTATTTCGTACCTTAAACGGCCTCCATGGACACTTAGCCCTCTGTAAAATACCGTCAACTTGCATGCGGTTTCACCGCAAACAATACAGCACTATACAATCTTACAAAAAAAACATTTCTATGGTTGGGAATAACTTTTAAAGTTTTCAAAGGAGGCCGATAATTTTATATCTAAATTAAAGCTTACGTTCTCCCCTTTCAGACAAACGCCATACTTTTGAATTTGGATAATTATTTCGTACCTTAAACGGCCTCCATGGACACTTAGCCCTCTGTAAAATACCGTCAACTTGCATTCGGTTTCACCGCAAACAATACAGCACTATACAGTGTTACAAAAAAAACATTTCTAGGATTGGGAATAACTTTTAAAGGTTTCAAAGGAGGCCGATAATTTTATATCTAAATTAAAGCTTAGGTTCTCCCCTTTCAGAAAAACACAATATATTTGAATTTGAATAAATTTTTCGTACCTTAAACGGCCTCCATGGACACTTAGCTCTCTGTAAAATACCGTCAACTTGCATTCGGTTTCACCGCAAACAATACAGCACTATACAGTCTTACAAAAACAATTTTTCTAGGATTGGGAATAACTTTTAAAGTTTTCAAGGGAGGCCGATAATTGTATATCTAAATTAAAGCTTAGGTTCTCCCCTTTCAGAAAAACACCATACTTTTGAATTTGGATATTTTTTTCGTACCTTAAGCGGCCTCCATGGACACTTAGCCCTCTGTAAAATACGGTCAACTTGCATGCGGTTTCACCGCAAACAATACAGCACTATACAGTGTTACAAAAAAAACATTTCTATGGTTGGGAATAACTTTTAAAGTTTTCAAAGGAGGCCGATAATTTTATATCTAAATTAAAGCTTAGGTTCTCCCCTTTCAGAAAAACACAATATATTTGAATTTGAATAAATTTTTCGTACCTTAAACGGCCTCCATGGACACTTAGCCCTCTGTAAAATACCGTCAACTTGCATGCGGTTTCACCGCAAACAATACAGCACTATACAATCTCACGAAAAAAACTTTTCTAGGGTTGGGAATAACTTTTAAAGTTTTCAAGGGAGGCCGATAATTTTATATCTAAATTAAAGCTTACGTTCTCCCCTTTCAGAAAAACACCATACTTTTGAATTTGGATAATTATTTCGTATCTTAAACGGCCTCCATGGACACTTAGCCCTCTGTAAAATACCGTCAACTTGCATGCGGTTTCACCGCAAACAATACAGCATTATACAGTCTTACGAAAAAAACATTTCTATGGTTGGGAATAACTTTTAAAGTTTTCAAAGGAGGCCGATAATTTTATATCTAAATTAAAGCTTACGTTCTCCCCTTTCAGAAAAACACCATACTTTTGAATTTGGATAATTATTTCGTACCCAAACGGCCTCCATGGACACTTAGCCCTCTGTAAAATACCGTCAACTTGCATTCGGTTTCACCGCAAACAATACAGCACTATACAGTGTTACAAAAAAACATTTCTATGGTTGGGAATAACTGTTAAAGTTTTCATAGGAGGCCGATAATTTTATATCTAAATTAAAGCTTACGTTCTCCCCTTTCAGAAAAACACCATACTTTAGAATTTGGATAATTATTTCGTACCTTAAACGGCCTCCATGGACACTTAGCCATCTGTAAAATACCGTCAACTTGCATTCGGTTTCACCGCAAACAATACAGCACTACACAGTGTTACAAAAAAAACATTTCTAGGATTGGGAATAACTGTTAAAGTTTTCAAGGGAGGCCGATAATTTTATATCTAAATTAAAGCTTAGGTTCTCCCCTTTCAGAAAAACACCATACTTTAGAATTTGGATAATTATTTCGTACCTTAAACGGCCTCCATGGACACTTAGCCATCTGTAAAATACCGTCAACTTCCATGCGGTTTCACCGCAAACATAACAGCACTATACAGTCTCACGAAAAAAAACTTTTCTAGGGATGGGAATAACTTTTAAAGTTTTCAAGGGAGGCCGATAATTTTATATCTAAATTAAAGCTTACGTTCTCCCCTTTCAGACAAACGCCATACTTTTGAATTTGGATAATTATTTCGTACCTTAAACGGCCTCCATGGACACTTAGCCCTCAGTAAAATACCGTCAACTTGCATTCGGTTTCACTGCAAACAATACAGCACTATACAGTGTTACAAAAAAACATTTCTAGGATTGGGAATAACTTTTAAAGGTTTCAAAGGAGGCCGATAATTTTATATCTAAATTAAAGCTTAGGTTCTCCCCTTTCAGAAAAACACAATATATTTGAATTTGAATAAATTTTTCGTACCTTAAACGGCCTCCATGGACACTTAGCTCTCTGTAAAATACCGTCAACTTGCATTCGGTTTCACCGCAAACAATACAGCACTATACAGTGTTACAAAAAAAACATTTCTAGGATTGGGAATAACTTTTAAAGTTTTCAAAGGAGGCCGATAATTTTATATCTAAATTAAAGCTTAGGTTCTCCCCTTTCAGAAAAACACCATACTTTTGAATTTGGATATTTTTTTCGTACCTTAAACGGCCTCCATGGACACTTAGCCATCTGTAAAATACCGTCAACTTCCATGCGGTTTCACCGCAAACAATACAGCACTATACAGTGTTACAAAAAAAACATTTCTAGGATTGGGAATAACTTTTAAAGTTTTCAAAGGAGGCCGATAATTTTATATCTAAATTAAAGCTTAGGTTCTCCCCTTTCAGAAAAACACCATACTTTTGAATTTGGATAATTATTTCGTACCTTAAACGGCCTCCATGGACACTTAGCCCTCTGTAAAATACGGTCAACTTGCATTCGGTTTCACCGCAAACAATACAGCACTATACAGTGTTACGAAAAAAACATTTCTATGGTTGGGAATAACTTTTAAAGTTTTCAAAGTAGGCCGATAATTTTATATCTAAATTAAAGCTTAGGTTCTCCCCTTTCAGAAAAACACAATATATTTGAATTTGAATAAATTTTTCGTACCTTAAACGGCCTCCATGGACACTTAGCCCTCTGTAAAATACCGTCAACTTGCATGCGGTTTCACCGCAAACAATACAGCACTATACAGTGTTACAAAAAAAACATTTCTAGGGTTGGGAATAACTTTTAAAGTTTTCAATTAAGGCCGATAATTTTGTATCTAAATTAAAGCTTAGGTTCTCCCTTTCAGAAAACACCATACTTTTGAATTTGGATTATTATTTCGTAGCTTAAACGGCCTCCATGGACACTTAGGCCTCTGTAAAATACTGTCAACTTGCATGCGGTTTCACTGCAAACAATACAGAACCATACAGTGTTACAAAAAAAACTTTTCTAGGATTGGGAATAACTTTTAAAGTGAGGCCGATAATTTTATATCTAAATTAAAGCTTAGGTTCTCCCCTTTCAGACAAACACCATACTTTTGAATTTGGATAATTATTTTCG
>CM055828.1:64475-87958 GCA_029582265.1 Zoroaster sp. YZ-2022
CGGGAATACCGGCTGCCGTAGACCTTATTTTGCTGAAGAGCAGGTATCAATAGTTTAAACATAAAACACCGTTACGATATTCGTCTATAGCCATACTACGTTGAATACATCGGTTATCGTCCGATCACCGAAGTTACAACGCTGGGCCCGGTCAGTACTTGGATGGAGACCGCCTGGGAATACCGTGCCGTAGACTTTCATTTTGCTGAAGCAGGTATCAATAGTTAAACTTACAACAATTGCGATGATATTCGGTTCACACACACTTACGTTGAATACACCGGTTATCGTCCGATCACCGAAGTTAAGCAACGTCGGGTCCAGTCAGTACTTGGATGGGAGACCGCCTGGGAATACCGGGTGCTGTAGACTTTTATTTTGGTTGAAGAGCAGGTATCAATAGTTTAAACATAAAACAATTGCCATGATATTCGTCTACGGCCACACTACGTTGAATACACCGGTTCTCGTCCGATCACCGAAGTTAAGCAACGTCGGGCCTGGACAGTACTTTGATGGGAGACCGCCTGGGAATACCGGATGCCGTAGAGTTTTATTTTGGTGGTAGAGCAGGTATCAATAGTTTAAACTTAAAACAATTGCTATGATATTCGTCAACGGCCATACAACGTTGAATACACCGGTTCTCGTCCGATCACTAAAGTTAAGCTTCGTCGGGCCGGGTCAGTACTTGGATGGAAGACCGCATGGGAATACAGCGTGCCGTAGACTTTTATTTTGGTTGAAGAGCAGGTATCAATAGTTTAAACTTAGAACACCATAAGGATATTCGTTCACGGTCACACCACGATGAATTAAACGGTTCTCGTCCGATCACCGAAGGCTAAACGTCGGGCCCGGTCAGTACTTGACGGGAGACCCCTTTGGGAATACTGCGCCGAAGACTTTTATATTGGTTGAAGAGCAGGTATCAATAGTTTAAACATGAAACAACGTTACGATATTCGTCTCACGGCCACACTACGTTGAATACACCGGTTCTCGTCCGATCACCGAAGTTAAGCAACGTCGGGCCCGGTCATTACTTGGATGGGAGACCGCCTGGGAATACCGGGTGCCGAAGACTTTTATTTTGGTTGAAGAGCAGGTATCAATAGTTTAAACATAAAACAATTGTCATGATATTCGTCTACGGCCACACTACGTTAAATATTGTATTGTTTGCCGTGAAACCGCATGCAAGTTGACGGTATTTTACAGATGGCTAAGTGTCCATGGAGGCCGTTTAAGGTACGAAATAATTATCCAAATTCAAACGTATGGTGTTTTTCTGAAAGGGAGAACCCAAGCTTCAATTTAGATATAAAATTGTCGTCCAGCCTTGAAAACTTAAAAGTTATTCTATCCCCAGAAAAGTTTATTTCGTAAGACCTCTATAGTGTTGTATTGTTTGCGGTGAAAACCGCATGCAAGTTGACGGTATTTTACAGATGGCTATGTCCATGGAGTGCCGTTTAGCTGCAAGGAAATAATTATCCAAATTCAAAAGTATGCTGTTTTTTCTGAAAGGGGAGAACCTAAGCTTAAATTCAGATATAAAATGATCGGCCTCCCTTGAAAACTGTAAAAGTTATTCCCATCCCTAGAAAGTATTTTTTTCGTAAGACTGTATAGTGTTGTATTGTTTGCCGTGAAACCGCATGCAAGTTGATGGTATTTTACAGATGGCTAAGTGTCCATGGAGGCCGTTTAAGGTACGAAATAATTATCCAAATTCAAAAGTATGGTGTTTTTCTGAAAGGGGAGTGTCCTGAAGCTTCAATTTAGATATAAAATTATCGGCCTTTGGGAAAACTTTAAAAAGTTATTCCCCATCTCAGAAAAAGTTTTTCGTAAGACTCTATAGTGGCTGTATTGTTTGCGGTGAAACCGCATGCAAGTTGACGGTATTTACAGGGATGGCTAAGTGTCCATGGAGGCCGTTTAAGGTACGAAATAATTATCCAAATTAAAAGTATGAAGTTTTTCTGAAAGGGGGAGAACCTAAGCTTCAATTTTAAATATAAAATTATCGGCCTCCCTTGAAAACTTTAAAAAAGTTATTCCCCATCTCTAGAAAAGTTGTGTTTCCCTTTTATAGTGTTGTATTATTGTTTGCGGTGAAACCGCATGCAAGTTGACGGTATGTTAGAGATGGCTAAGGTCCATGGAGGCCGTTTAAGGTACGAAATAATTATCCAAAATTCAAAAGTATGGTTTTTTCTGAAAGGGGAAGAACCTAAGCTTTAATTTTAGATATAAAATTATCGGCCTTCCTTGAAAACTTTAAAAGTTATTCCCATCCCTAGAAAAGTTTTTTTTTCGTAAGACTGGTATAGTGTTGTATTGTTTGCCGTGAAACCGCATGCAAGTTGGGATAGTATTTTACAGATGGCTATGTCTATGAGTACCGTTTAAGGTACGAAATAATTATCCAAATTCAAAAGTATGGTGTTTTTTCTGAAAAGGGGAGAACCCCAAGCTTAAATTCAGATATAAAATTATCGGCCTCCCTTGAAAACCCCTTTAAAAAAGTTATTCCCATCCATAGAAAAATGTTTTTTGTAAGACTGTATAGTGTTGTATTGTTTGCGGCAGAAACCGCATGCAAGTTGATGGTATTTTTAAGATGGCTAATGTCCATGGAGGCCGTTTAAGGTACGAAATAATTATCCAAATTGCAAAGCATGGTGTTTTTCTGAAAGGGAGAAACTCTAAGCTTTAATTTAGATATAAAATTATCACTTCTACCTTGAAAATCCTTTTAAAGTTTTCCCATGCAAAGAAATGTTTCTTTCGTAAGACCGATAGTGTTGTATTGTTTGGTGGTGAAACCGCATGCAAGTTGACGGTATTTTACAGATGGCTAAGTGTCCATGGAGGCCCGTTTAAGGTATTTGAAATAATTATCCAAATTCAAAAAGTATGGTGTTTTTTCTGAAAGGGAGTAACCTTAAGCTTTAAATTCAGATATAAAATTATCGGCTTCCTTGAAAACTTTAAAAGTTATTCCCCATCCCTAGAAAGTTTTTTTTTTCGTAAGACTGTAAGTGTTGTATTGTTTGCCGTGAAACCGCATTACAAGTTGGGATAGTATTTTACAGATGGTTAAGTGTCCATGAGGCTGTTTATGTACGAAATACTATCCAAATTCAAAAGAATGGTGTTTTTCTGAAAGGGAGAAAACCTAAGTCAAATTTTGATAAAAATATCGGCCCTTCCTTGAAAACTTTGCGTTATTCCCATCTCTAGAAAAAGCTTTTTCGGTAAGACTTATAGTGTTGTTATTTATGGTGAAACCGCATGCAAGTTGACGGTATTTTTACAGGATGGCTAAGTGTCCAGCGTGGAGGCCGTTTAAAAAGGTACGAAACAATTATCCAAAAATTAAAAGTATGGTGTTTTCTGAAAGGGGAGAACCCAAGCTTCAATTTAGATAGAAAAATTGTCGGCCTCCCTTGAAAACTTTAAAAGTTATTCCTATCTCTAGAAAAGTTTTTCGTAAGACTCTATAGTGTTGCATTGTTTGCGGTGAAACCGCATGCAAGTTGGGACGGCTTTTTATAGATGGCTATGTCCTGGAGGGCCTTTGCTTAAGGTAATGAAATAATTATCCAAATTCAAAAGTATGGTGTTTTCTCTGAAAGGGAAGAACCTAAGCTTTAATTTAGATATAAAATTATTTGGCCTTCCTTGAAAACTTTAAAAGTTATTCCCATCCCTAGAAAAGTTTTTTTCGTAAGACTGTATAGTGTTGTATTGTTTGCCGTGAAACCGCATGCAAGTTGATAGTATTTTACAGATGGCTAAGTGTCTATGGAGGCCGTTTAAGGTACGAAATAATTATCCAAATTCAAAAGTATGGTGTTGTTTCTGAAAGGGGAGAACCTCAGCTTAAATTCAGATATAAAATTATTTATTCCCCTTGAAAACTTGAAAAGTTATTCCTATCCTCAGAAAGTTTTTTTTTTCGTAAGACTGTATAGTGTTGTATTGTTTGACGTGAAACCGCATACAAGTTGATGGTATTTACAGATGGCTAATGTCCATGTGGAGGCCGTTTAAGGTAATGAAATAATTATCTAAATTCAAAAGAATGGTGTTTTTCTGAAAGGGGGAGAACCTAAGCTTCAATTTAGACATATATAAAATTATCGGCCCCCTTGAAAACTTTAAAAGTTATTCCCCATCTCTAGAAAAGTTTTTTCGTATGACTCTTAGTGTTGTGTATTGTTTTGCGGTGAAAACCGCATGCAAGTTGACGGTATGTTATAGATGGCTAATGTCCAGAGGGCCCTGTTTTAAGGTACGAAATAATTATCCAAAATTTCAAAAAGTATGGTGTTTTTTCTGAAAGGGAAGAACCTGCTTTAATTTAGATATAAAATTATCGGCCTTCCTTGAAAACTTTAAAAAGCGCCCCATCCCTAGAAAAGTTTTTTCGTAAGGGACTGTATAGTGGTTGTATTGTTTGGCCGTGAAACCGCATGCAAGTTGATAGTATTTCATAGATGGCTAAGGGTTCATGGAGGCCGTTTAAGGTACGAAATAATTATCCAAAATTTCAAAAGTATGGTGTTTTGGAAAAGGGGAGAACCCAAGCTTAAATTGTATATAAAATTATCGGCCTATTCCTTTTGAAAACTTTTAAAAAGTTATTCCCATCCCTCAGAGAAAGTTTTTTTTTTCAAGTACTGTATAGTGTTGTATTGTTTGCCGGTGAAACCGCATACAAGTTGACGGTATTTTTACAGATGGCTAAGTGTCCATGGAGTGCCATGTTTAAGGCATTGAAATAATTATCCAAATTCAAAAGAATGTGTTTTTCTGAAAGGAGAACCGTTTTTCAATTTAGATATAAAATGATCGATTCTTCCTTGAAAAACTTTAAAAGTTATTCCCATCTCTAGAAAAGTTTTTTCGTAAGACTCTATAGTGTTGTATTATTTGGTGGTGAAACACGTACGTGTTGACGGTAGTATTTTACAGATGGCTATGTTCCATGGGAGGCCGTTTAAGGTACGAAATAATTATCCAAATTCAAAAGTATGAGTGTTTTTCTGAAAGGGGAGAACCTAAGCTTTCAATTTAGATATAAAATCATCGGCCTCCTTTTAAAAACTTTTAAAAAAGTTATTCCCTAACGCAGAAATGTTTTTTTCTGTAAGACCTCTAGTGTTGTATTATTTGCGGTGAAACCGCATGCAAGTTGGGACGGTTGGTATTTTACAGATGGGATAGCTATGTCCATGGAGGCCGTTTACAATGCACGAAATAATTATCCAAATTCAAAAGTATGGTGTTTTTCTGAAAGGAAGAACCCCAAGTTTTAATTTAGATATAAAATTATGTCGGCCTTCCTTGAAAACTTTAAAAGTCTTTCCCATCCCTAGAAAGTTTTTTTTCGTAAGACTGTATAGTGTTGTATTGTTTGCCGAAACCCGCATGGAAGTTGATAGTATTTTTACAGATGGGCTTAAGTGTCTATGGAGGCCGTTTAAAGGTACGAAGTAATTATCCAAATTAAAAGTATGGTGTTTTTTTTCTGAAAGGGGAGACTTTTTCAGCTTAAATTCAGATATAAATTATCGGCCCCTGAAAACTCTTTAAAAGTTATTCCCATCCCTAGAGAGTTTTTTTTTTCGTAAGACTGTATAGTGTTGTATTGTTTGCCGTGAAACCCGCAACAAGTTGGAAGATGGTATTTTAAACAGATGGCTAATGTCCATGGAGGCCGTTTAATGCACGAAATAATTATCCAAATTCAAAAAAGAATGGCGTTTTTTTCTGAAAGGGAGAACCTGGGCTTCAATTCTAGATATAAAATGATCGGCCCTTCTTGAAAACTTTAAAAAGTTATTCCCATCCCTAGAAAAGTTTTTTTCAGTAAGACTTAGAAGTGTTGTATTGTTTGCGGTGAAACCGCATGCAAGTTGACGGTATTTTACAGATGGCTATGTCCATGGAGGCCGTTTAAGGCACGAAATAATTACTCAAATTCAAAGAAGTATGGTGTTTTTCTGAAAGGGAGAGAACCCCAAGCTTTAATTTAGATATAAAATGATCGGCTTTTCCCTTGAAACTTTTTAAAAGTTATTCCCCTATCTCTAGAAAAGTTTTTTTCGTAAGACCTTATAGTGTTGTATTGTTTGGTGGTGAAACCACATGCAAGCTGACGGTATTTTACAGGATGGTTGGCGTCCATGGAGGCCGTTTAAGGTACGAAATAATTATCCAACTTAAAAAGGATGGTTTTTTTCTGAAAGGGGAGAACCTAAGCTTAAATTCAGATATAAAATGATCGGCTCCTTTGAAAAACTTTAAAAGTTATTCCCATCCCTAGAAATGTTTTTTTTTCATAAGACTGTATAGTGTTGTATTGTTTGCCGTGAAACCGCATGCAAGTTGACGGTATTTTTTACAGATGGCTAAGTGTCCATGGAGGCCGATTACATTAATGTACGAAATAATTATCCAAATTCAAAAGTATGGTGTTTTTCTGAAAGATGAGAACCCCAGCTTTTAATTTAGATATAAAATGATCGGCCTCCCTTGAAAACTTCTTAAAAGTTATTCCCATCCCTAGAAAGTTTTTTTTTCGTAAGACTGTATAGCAGGTTGTATTGTTTGCCGTGAAACCGCATGCAAGTTGATGGTTTTGTTATGATGGGTTAAGTGTCCATGGAGGCCGTTTTAAGCAATGAAATAATTATCCAAATTCAAAAGTATGTAGGTGTTTTTCTGAAAAGGGGGAGAAACTCTAAGCTTTTAATTTAGATATAAAATGATCGGCCCCCCCTTTGAAAACTTTAAAAGTTATTCCCATCTCTAGAAAAGTTGTTTTCGTAAGACCCCATAGTGTTGGTGGTATTGTTTGCGGTGAAACCGCATGCAAGTTGACGGTATTTTTACAGATGGTTAAGTGTCCATGGAGGCCAAGCTAAGGTACGAAATAAATTATCCAAATTCAAAAGTATTGGTGTTTTTTTCTTGAAAGGGGAGAACCTGGGTTTAAATTCAGATATAAAATGATCGGCCTCCTTTGAAAACTTTGAAAAGTTATTCCCATCCCTAGAAAGTTTTTTTTTTCATAAGACTGTATAGTGTTGTATTGTTTGCCGTAAAACCCGCATGCAAGCTGATGGTTTTTTACAGATGGCTATGCGTCCGTGGAGGCCGTTTAAGGTACGAAGCCAATTATCCAAAATTGTTAAGGAAATGGTGCTTGAAAGGGGAGAACCTAAGCTTTTAATTCTAGATATAAAATGATCGGCCTCCTTGAAACTTTGTGTGTTATTCCCAGTCTCTAGAAAAGTTTTTTCGTAAGACCTCTATAGTGTTGTATTGTTTGCGGTGAAACCGCATGCAAGTTGACGGTATTTTACAGATGGCTAAGTGTCCAGGGAGGCCGTTTAAGGTACGAAATAATTATCCAAATTCAAAAGTATGGTGTTTTTTCTGAAAGGAGAACCTAAGTTTAAATTCAGATATAAAATGATTCTATTCTCCCTTGAAAACTTTAAAAGTTATTCCCATCTCTAGAAAGTTTTTTTCGTAAGACTGTATAGTGTGTGTATTGTTTGCGTGGTGAAACCGCATGCAAGTTGAGGGTATTTTACAGATGGCTTAGTGTCCATGGAGGCCGTTTAAGGTACGAAATAATTATCCAAATTCAAAAGTATGGTGTTTGTCTGAAAGGGGAGAACCAAGCTTTTAATTTAGATATAAAACTATCATTTTCCTTTTGAAAACTTTAAAAGTTATTCCCAAACCATAGAAAATGTTTTTTCAAGCACTGTATATAGTGTTGTATTGTTTGCGGTGAAAACCCACGTAAGTTGACGGTATTTTACAGATGGCTAAGTGTCCATGGAGGCCGTTTAAGGTACGAAATAATTATCCAAATTCAAAAGTATGGTGTTTATTCGAAAGGGGAGAACCCCTAAGCTTTAATTTAGATATAAAACTATCGGCCCCTTTTTGAAAACTTTTAAAAGTTATTCCAAACCATAGAAATGTTTTTTTCGTAAGACTGTATAGGGTTGTATTGTTTGCGGTGAACCCCCGAATGCAAGTTGACGCAGCTTCTTACAGATGGCTAAGTTTTGTCCATGGAGGCCGTTTAAGGCAATGAAATAATTATTTCCAAATTCAAAAGTATGGTGTTTTTCTTGGAAAGGTGAGAACCTAAGCTTCAATTCTAGATATAAAATTATTTATCTTCCTTGAAAAACTTTGTAAAAACGTTATTCCACCCCCAGAGAAAGTTTTTTTTCGTAAGACTCTTGTATAGTGTTGGGTATTGTTTGCGGTGAAACCGCTAGGAAGTTGACGGTATTTTCCCAGATGGCCAAGTGTCCATGGAGGCTGTTTAAGGTACGAAATAACGATTCAAAATTTCAAAAGTATGGTGTTTTTCTGAAAGAAAGGGGAGAACCTAAGCTTTTATATTTAGATATAAACATGATCGGCCCTTTCCTTGAAAACTTTAAAGTTATTCCTATCTCTAGAAAAGTTTTTTTGTAAGACTCTATAGTGTTGTGGCATTGTTTGCGGTGAAACCGCGCAAGTTGACGGTATTTTTACAGATGGCTAAGGCGTCCATGGGAGGCCCGTTTTTCTTATGTACGAAATAATTATCCAAAATTTCAAAAAGTATGAGTTTTTTTCTGAAAGGGAGAACCTCAGCTTTAAAATTCAGATATAAATGATCGGCCTCCCTGAAAACTTTAAAAGTTATTCCCAAAAACCCTAGAAAGTTTTTTTTTTCATAAGACTGTATAGTGTTGTATTGTTTGCCGGTGAAACCGCATGCAAGTTGACGGTATTTTACAGATGCTATTAGTGTCCATGGAGAGGCCGTTTAAGGTACGAAATAATTATCCAAATTCAAAAGTATGGTGTTTTTCTGAAAGGGGAGAACCTAAGCTTTAATTTAGATATAAAATGATCGGCCTCCCTTGAAAACTTTAAAAGTTATTCCCATCTCTAGAAAAGTTTTTTTCGTAAGACTCTATAGTGCTGTATTGTTTGCGGTGAAACCGCATGCAAGTTGACGGTATTTTACAGATAGCTAAGTGTCCATGGAGGCCGTTTAAGGTACGAAATAATTATCCAAATCTTTAAAGTAGTATGGTGTTTTTCTGAAAGTGAGGAGAACCTAAGCTTAAATTCAGATATGAGCAAATGATCGGCCTCTTGAAAATCCTTTAAAAGTTATTCCCATCTCTAGAAAAGTTTTTTTCGTAAGATCTGTATAGTGTTAGTATTGTTTGCGGTGAAACCGCATGCAAGTTGACGGTATTTTACATGGATGGCTAAGTGTCCATGGAGGCCGTTTAAGGTACGAAATAATTATCCAAATTCAAAAGTATGGTGTTTTTTTGTCTGAAAGGGGGAGAACCCCAAGTTTTTAATTCTAGATATAAAACTGATCGGCCTCCTTTGAAAACTTCTTTAAAAGTTATTCCCAAAACCATAGAAATGTTTTTTCGTAAGACTGTATAGTGTTGGTATTGTTTGCGGTGAAACCGCACGTAAGTTGACGGTATTTTACAGATGTGCTAGTGTCCATGGAGGCCGTTTATAAAAATAAATAATTATCCAAACTTCAAAAGTATGGTGTTTTTCTGAAAAAGGGGAGAACCTAAGTTTCAATTTAGATATATAAAATTATCGGCCTCCCGAAAAACTTTTAAAAGTTATTCCCATTCCATAGAATGTTTTTTCGTAAGATCTGTATAGTGCTGTGGTATTGTTTGGTGGTGAAACCACATGCAAGTTGACGGTATTTTACAGATGGCTATGTCCATGGGAGGCCGTTTAAGGTACGAAGAATTTACCATCAAAATTTCCCAAAAAGTATGGTGTTTTTCTGAAAGGGGAGAACCTGCTTTAATATAGATAAAAAATTTATCGTATTCGGCCTTGAGAAACTTTAAAAGTTATTCCCAACCATAGAAATGTTTTTTTCGTAACACTGTATAGTGTTAGGTATTGTTTGCGGTGAAACCGGGCATGCAAGTTGACGGTATTTGGCGATACAGAGGGCTATGTCCATGGAGGCCGTTTAAAGGTACGAAATAATTATCCAAATTAAAAGTATGGTGTTTTTTCTGAAAGGGGAGAACCTAAGCTTTAATTTAGATAAAATTTATCGGCCTCCCTTGAAACTTAAAAGTTATTATTCCCATCCCTAGAAATGTTTTTTTTCGTAAGACTCTATAGTAGTTGGTATTGTTTGCGGTGAAACCGCATGCAAGTTGGACGGTATTTTACAGATGGCCAAGTGTCCATGGAGGCCAGTTTAAGGCACGAAATAATTATCCAAATTCAAAAGTATGTGTGTTTTTTGAAAAGGGGGAGAAGCTTAAGCTTTTAATTTAGATATAAAATGATCACGCACTTGAAAACTTTAAAGTTATTCCCATCTCTAGAAATGTTTTTTCGTAAGACTGTATAGTGTTGTATTGTTTGCGGTGAAACCGCATGCAAGTTGACGGTATTTACAGATGGCTAAGTGTCCATGGAGGCCGCTTTTTAAGGTACGAAATAATTATCCAAATTCAAAAGTATGGTGTTTGAAAAGGGGAGAACCTAAGCTTTAATTTAGATACATAAACTATATTTATGTGGCCTCCCCTTGAAAAAACTTTAAAAAAGTTATTCAATTCCAGAAAGTTTTTCGTAAGACTGTATAGTGTTGTATTGTTTGCAGAAACCACATGCAAGTTGCTGACGGTATTTTACAGATGTGCTATGTCCATGGAGGCCGTTTAAGGTACGAAATAATTATCCAAATTCAAAAGTATGGTGTTTTTCTGAAAGGGGGAGAACCTGTAAGCTTAATATTCAGATATAAAATTATCGGCCTCCCTTGTAAAAACTTTAAAAGTTATTCCAAACCCCCAGGATATGATGTTTTTTTTCGTAAGACCGTATAGTTGTATTGTTTGCGGTGAAACCGCATGCAAGTTGACGACCGTATTTTACAGAGGGCTATGTCCATGGAGGCCGTTTAAGGTACGAAATAATTATCCAAAATTAAAAGTATGGTGTTTTTTTCTGAAAAAGGGGAGAACCCTTTGGCTTCATATTCAGATATAAAATTCATCGGCCTCCCTTGAAAACTTTTAAAAGTTATTCCCATCCCTAGAAAAGTTTTTTTCCGGTAAGACTCTATAGTGTTGGGTATTGTTTGCGGTGAAACCGCATGAAGTTGACGGTATTTTTTACAGATGGCTATGTCCATGGAGGCCGTTTAAGGTTTTAAGGTAAATAATTATCCAAATTCAAAGGGTTGGTGTTTGTCTGAAAGGGGAGAACCTAAGCTTTTAATTTTAGATATAAAATATTCGGCGCGCACTTGAAAAACCTTTAAAAGTTATTCCCATCCATAGAAATGTTTTTCTGTAAGACTGTATAGGGCTGGTATTTCCATTGTTTGCGGTGAAACCGCATGCAAGTTGACGGTATTTTACAGAGTGCTATGTCCATGGAGGCCGTTTTAAGGTACGAAATAATTATCCAAATTCAAAGTATGGTGTTTTTTCTGAAAGGGGGAGAACCTGGGCTGTTTAATTTAGATATAAATTATCGGCCTCCCTCGAAAACTTTAAAGTTATTCCCAACTCATAGAAAAGTTGTAAGACCGTATAGGCGCAAGTTGGTATTGTTTGCGGTGAAAACCGCATGCCGCAAGTGTTGACGGTATTTTACAGATGGCTATGTCCATGGAGGCTGTTTAAGGTACGAATAATTTTTTTCCAAATTCAAAAGTAGGAAAGGTGTTTTGTCTGAAAGGGGGAAGAACCTAAGCTTAATTTAGATATGAATTATCGGCCCCTTTGAAAACTTTAAAAAGTTATTCCCAACCATAGAAATGTTTTTTCTGTAACAGACTGTATAGTGCTGGTATTGTTTGCGGTGAAACCGCATGCAAGTTGACCCGGTATTTTTACAGAGGGCTAAGTGTCCATAGCGGAGGCTACGTTTAAGGTACGAAATAGTATCTATCCAAATTCAAAAAGTATGGTGTTTTTCTGAAAGGGGAGAACCTTTAAGCTCAATTAGATATAAAATTATCGGCCTTCCTTGAAAACTTTAAAAGTTATTCCCATCTCTAGTAAAAAGTTTTTTTCGTAAGACTGTATAGTGTTGGTATTGTTTGCGGTGAAAACCGCATGGAAGTTGACGGTATGCATTTATGATGGCTAAGTGTCCGCGGAGGCCGTTTAAGGTACGAAATAATTATCCAAATTCAAAAGTATGGTGTTTTTTTCTTGAAAGGAGAACCTAAGCTTATATTCAGATATAAAATGATCGGCCTCCCTTAGAAAACTTTAAAAAGTTATTCCCATCCCTAGAAAAGTTTTTTTTTCGGTAAGACTGGTATAGTGCTGGTATTGTTTGCGGTGAAACCGCATGCAAGTTGGGACGGTATTTTACATGATGGCTATGTCCATGGAGGCCGTTTTAAGGTACGTGAAATAATTATCCAAATTCAAAAGTATGGTGTTTGTCTGAAAGGGGAGAATCTAAACTTTAATTTAGATATAAAAATATCGGCCTCCTTTGAAAACTTTAAAAGTTAATCACAAACCAAAGAAAAGTTTTTTTCGTAAGAGTGTATAGGGGTGTATTGTTTGCGGTGAAACCGCATGCAAGTTGACGGTATTTTTACAGAGTGCTATGTCCATGGAGGCCGTTTAAGGTACGAAATAATTATCCAAATTCTAAAGTATGTGGTGTTTTTTCTCGGAAAGGAGAACTCTAAGCTTCTTAATATAGTATATAAAATTATCGGCCCTTAGAAAAACTTTAAAAGTTATTCCCAACCATAGAAATGTTTGCTTTCGTAACACAATTGTATAGTGCTTGTATTCAGGTTTGCGGTGAAAACCGAATGCAAGTTGACGGTATTTTACAGAGGGCTCATGTCCATGGAGGCCGTTTAACGTACGAATTTTTTTTTTCAAATTCAAAAATATTGTGTTTTTTCTTCTGAAAGGGGAGAAACCCAAGCTTTAATTTAGATATGAAATTGATCGGCCTCCTTAGAAAACTTTAAAAGTTATTCCCAACCATAGAAATGTTTTTTTTTTGTAACACTGTATAGGTGTTGTATTGTTTGCGGTAGAAACCGCATGCAAGTTGACGGTATTTTACAGAGGGCTAAGTGTCCATGGAGTGCCGTTTAAGGTACGAAATAAAATTATCCAAATTCTAAAAGTATTGTGTTTTTCTCGAAAGGGGAGAATGTAAGCTTTTTAATTTCAGATTATAAAAACTGATCGGCCTCCCTTGAAAACTTTAAAAGTTATTCCCCATCCCTAGAAAAGTTGTTTTCGTAAGACTGTATAGGGTTGTATTGTTTGCGGTGAAACCGCATGGAAGCGATTAACGGTATTTTTACAGATGGCTAAGTGTCCATGGAGGCCAAGTTTAAGGTACGAAATAATTATCCAAATTTAAAGTATGGTGTTTTTCTGAAAGGGGAGAACCTGGGAGCTTTAATTTCTAGATAGTAAAATTATCGGCCTCCCTTTGAAAACTTTAAAAGTTATTCCCAAACTCATAGAAATGTTTGTTTCGTAACACTGGTGAAGTAGTGCTGTATTGTTTGCGGTGAAACCGGCATGCAAGTTGACGGTATTTTACAGATGGCTAAGTGGATCCATGTGGGAGGCCTGTTTAAGGTACGAAATAATTATCCAAATTGCAAAAGTATGGTGTTTTTCTGAAAGGAGAACCTAAGCTTTAATTTAGATATAAAAATTATCGGCCTTCCCTTGAAAAACTTTAAAAGTTATTCCCATCCCTAGAAAAGTTTTTCTGTAAGGACTGTATAGTGTTGTATTGTTTGCGGTGAAACCGCATGCAAGTTGATTTGGTATTTTTACAGATAGCTAGTGTCCAAGTGGAGGCCTGCTTTTAAGGTACGAAATAATTATCCAAATTCTAAAGTATGGTGTTTTTTCTCTGAAAGGGGAGCAACCTAAGCTTTTAATTCAGATATAAATTCATCGGCCTCCCCTGAAAACTTTAAAAGTTATTCCCAACCTCTAGAAATGTTTTTTCGTAAGACTGTATAGTGCTGTATTGTTTGTGGCTGAAACCGCATGCAAGTTGACGGTATTTTACAGATGGGCTAAGTGTCCATGGAGGCCGTTTAAGGTACGAAATAATTATCCAAATTCTAAAAGTATGGTGTTTTTCTGGAAAGGGGAGAACCTAAGCTATAATTTAGATATAAAATGATCGGCCTCCTTGGAAAACTTTAAAAGTTATTCCCATCTCTAGAAAAAGTTTTTCGTAAGATCCTATAGTGTTGTATTGTTTGCGGTGAACCGATGCGCAAGTTGACGGTATTTACAGATGGCTAAGCGTCCATGGAGGCCGTTTAAGGTACGAAATAATTAGATCCAAATTGCAAAAGTATGGAAAGGTTTTTTCTGAAAGGGGAGAACCCAAGCTTTTAATTTAGATATAAACTATCGGCCTCTCTTGAAAACTTTGCAAAAGTTATTCCCAAAACCATAGAACAGTTTTTTCTGTAAGACTGTATAGTGTTGTATTGTTTGCGGTGAAACCGCATGCAAGTTGGACGGTATTTTTACAGAGTGCTAAGTGTCCATGGAGGCCGTTTAAGGTACGAAATAATTATCCAAATTCTAAAGTATGGTGTTTTTTCTGAAAGGGGAGAACCTGGCTTTAATTTAGATATAAAATTATCGGCCTCCCTTAGAAAACTTTAAAAGTTATTCCCAAACCATAGAAATGCTTTTTTCGTAACACTGTATAGTGCTGTATTGTTTGCGGTAAAACCGAATGCAAGTTGATTGCGTATATTTTACAGAGGGCTAAGTGTCCATGGAGGCCGTTTAAGGTACGAAATAATTATCCAAATTCAAAAATATTGTGTTTTTCTGAAAGGGGAGAACCTAAGCTTTAATATAGATATAAAATTATCGGCCCTTAGAAAACCCCGTTTAAAAAAGTTATTCCCAAATTAGAAATGCTTTTGTTTGTAACACTGTATAGTGCTGGTATTGTTTGCGGTAAAACCGAATGCAATGCTGCTGACGGTATTTTTACAGAGGGCTATGTCCATGGAGTGCCGTTTCAAGGTATTAGGAAATAATTATTCAAATTTAAAATATTGTGTTTTTCTGAAAGGGGAGAACCCAAGCTTTTAATATAGATATAAAATTATCGGCCTCCTTAGAAAACTTTAAAGTTATTCTAACCATAGAAATGTTTTTTGTAACACTGTACAGTGCTGTATTGTTTGCGGTAAAATTGAATGCAAGTTGACGGTATTTTACAGAGGGCTAAGTGTCCATGGAGGCCGTTTAAGGTATGAAAAAAATTATTCAAATTCTAAAATATTGTGTTTTTCTGAAAGGGGAGAACGTAAGCTTTAATTTAGATATAAAATTATCGACCTCCCTTGAAAACTTTAAAAGTTATTCCCATCCCTAGAAAAGTTGTTTTCGTATGACTGTATAGGGCTGTATTGTTTGCGGTGAAACCGCATGGAAGTTAACGGTATTTTACAGATGGCTAAGTGTCCATGGAGGCCGTTTAATGTACGAAATAATTATCCAAATTCTAAAGTATGCTGTTTTTCTGAAAGGGGAGAACCCTAAGCTTTAATTTAGATATAAAAATTATCGGCCTCCTTTGAAAAACTTTAAAAAGTTATTCCCAACCATAGAAATGTTTTTTTGTAACACCGTATAGTGTTGGTATTGTTTGCAGTGAAACCGCACGTGCTGACGGTATTTTACAGATGGCTGGGCGTCCATGGAGGCCGATTAAGGTACGAAATATCTATCCAAATTCAAAAGTATGGTGTTTTTCTGAAAGGGGAGAACCTAAGATTTAAAATTAGATATAAAACTATCGGCCTTCCTTAGAAAACTTTAAAAGTTATTCCTAACCCTAGAACAGTTTTTTTTTGTAGACTGTATAGTGTTGTATTGTTTGCCGTGAAACCGCATGCAAGTTGACGGTATTTTACAGATAGTTAAGTGTCATGGAGGCTGCTTGCTTACGAAACACCATCCAAATTTAAAGTATGGTGTTTTTCTGAAAGGAACCTAAGCTTTAATATAGATATAAAATTATCGGCCTCCTTAGAAAACTTAAAAGTTATTCCCAACCATAGAAATGTTTTTTTTGAACACTGTATAGTGCTGTATTGTTTGCGCTGAAAACCGAATGCAAGTTGACGGTATTTTACAGAGGCTGGCGGTCCATGGAGGCCGTTTGTTAAGTACGAAAAAATTATTCAAATTCAAAAATATTGTGTTTTTCGAAAAGGGAGCACCTAGCTTTCTAATTTAGATATAAAATTGTCGTATTCCATTGAAAACTTTAAAAGTTATTCCCAATTCTAGAAATGTTTTTGTTGTAACACCATAGTTCTGTATTGTTTGCGGTGAAACCCGCATGCAAGTTGACCGTATTTTTAAAAGAGGGCTATGTTCCTTGGAGGCCGTTTAAGGTAGGAAATACCATCCAAAATCAAAAGTACATGTTTTTCTGAAAGGAGAACCTGGCTTTAATTTAGATATAAAATTATCGTCCTCCAATGAAAACTTAAAAAGTTATTCCCAACCCCAGAAATGTTTTTTTTTGCACCGTATGTTCTCAGGATTGTTTGCGGTGAAACCGCATGCAAGTTGACCGTATTTTAAAGAGGGCTGGCGTCCATGGAGGCCGTTTATACGAAATAATTTAAATCCAAATTGGTACAGTGTTTGTCTGAAAGGGAGGAAAACCCTAAGCTTTGTACTTAGATATAATATTATCGGCCTCCTTTGAAAACTTTAAAAGTTATTCAACCATAGAAATGTTTTTTCGTAAGACTGTATAGTGCTGTATTGTTTGCGGTGAAACCGCATACAAGTTGACTATTTACAGATGCTAAGTGTCAGGGAAAGGCCGTTTAAGGTACGAAAAAATTACCCAAATTCAAAGATATGGTGTTTTTCTGAAGGGAGAACCTAGCTTTAATTTAGATATAAAATTATCGACTCCATGAAAACTTTAAAGTTATTCCCAACCCTAAAATGTTTGTTTTGTAACACTGTATAGTTCTGTATTGTTTGCGGTGAAACCGACAAGTGACAAATGTTTTAAAGAGGCTAAGTGTCCATGAGGCCGTTTAAGGTGAAATAATTATCCAAATTCAAAAGTATGGTGTTTTCTGAAAGGGAGAACCAAAGCTTTAATTTAGAAATGGGCCCTCCTTAAAACTTTAAAGTTTTTCCCCAAACCCCAAAATTTTTTTTTGTAAACTGTTGTTTGTATTGTTTGCGGTGAAACCGCAATTGACATTTAAGAGGCAAAGTGCCCCGGGGGCCTTTTGGTCAAAAATTTCCCCAAAAAATATGGTGTTTTTCGAGGGAGCCCAAAGCTTTAATTTAGATATAAAATTATCGCCTCCTTGAAAACTTTAATTTTCCCCCAACCCTAGAAATTTTTTTGAAACCCTGTATAGTCTGTATTGTTTGCGGTAAAACCCCAATCTTTACCGTATTTTAAAGGGGGTAAGTGGGAGGCCGTTTGGGTCAAAATAAATTCAAATTAAAATTGTTTTTCTAAAAGGGAGAACCAAAGTTTTAATTTTAGATTAAAATTATCGGTCCTTAAAACTTTAAAAAAAATTTTTTTTGTAAACTGTATATTCTTTTTGTTGCGGGTAAACCCCCAAAGGTTGACGTTTTTTACAGAGGAAAAGTGCCCCATGGAGCCTTTAAAAGGTGAAAAATTACCAATTAAAAAATGGTTTTTCAAAAGGGAGAACCAAAACTTTAATTTAGATAAAAAATTATCCCCCCCTTGAAAACTTTAAAGTTATTCCCCCCCAAAAAAGTTTTTTGTAAACTTAAGTCTGTATTGTTGCTGAAACCCATAAATTAAATTTTTTAAGAGGCTAGTGTCCATGGAGGTTTAAGGTCAAATAATTATCCAAATTCAAAAGTATGGTGTTTTTCTAAAAGGGAAAACCTAAGCTTTAATTTAGATAAAAAATTTCGGCCTCTGAAAACTTTAAAGTTTTCCCAACCAGAAATTTTTTTTTGTAAACTGTAGGGGCTGTATTTTTTTGCGGTAAAACCCGATGAAGTTGACTTTTTTTAAAGAGGGCTAAGTTCCATAGGCCGTTTGGTACAAAATAATTATCAAATTCAAAAAGTATGGTGTTTTCTAAAAGGAGAACCAAAGTTTTAAATTTTAATATAAAATATCCCCCCTTTTAAAAATTTTAAAAAAGTTATTCCCAACCATAAAATTTTTTTGAAAGCTGTATAGGGCTGTTTGTTTGCGGTGAAACGGATGAAGTTGACATTTTTTACAATGCTAAGTTCCTGGAGGCCTTTGGTACGAAAAAATTACAAATTCAAAGTATTTTTTTCTAAAAAGGGAGAACCTAAGCTTTAATTGAATAAAATTATCGGCCTCCTTAAACTTTAAAGTTTTTCCCCAACCTAAAAAAGTTTTTTGTAAACTGTTGGTGTATTGTTTGCGTAAAAACCAATGCAAGTTAGGATTTACAGAGGGCTAAGTGCCCATGGGGGCCTTTTAAGGTGAAAAATTAAAAATTCAAAAATATTTTTTTCGAAGGGGAACCTAAGCTTTAATTTGAATAAAATTATCGGCCTCCTTAAAACTTTAAAGTTATTAACCAAATTTTTTTGTTCTTTAGTTTGTATTGTTTGGTGAAACCGATCAATTGACGTTTTTTAAAGGGCTAATGTCCATGGAGGCCGTTTAAATCAAAAATTAAAAATTCAAAAAAATGTTTTTTTCAAAAGGGGGAGCCTAGCTTTAATTTAGATTAAAATTATCCCCTCCTTAAAAACAAAGTTTTTCCCCAAACCCCTAAAATTTTTTTGCCTTTATCTGATTGTTTGGGTAAAACCAATCGTTGACGGTTTTTTACAAAAAAGGGGTGTCCATGGGGGCCGTTTAGGTCAAAAATTACCAAATTAAAAAAATTGGGTGTTTTTTTGAAGGGGGAGCCAAAACTTTAATTTAGATTAAATTACCCCTCCCTTAAAACAAAGAACCTAAAAATTTTTTGTAAACTGTAGTCTTATTTTTGCTGAAACCGCATAAATTGACAGTTTTTTACAGATGGCTAAGTGTCCATGGGGGGTTTAAGGTCAAAAATTTTCAAATTCAAAAATGGTTTTTTTCGAAGGGGGGAACCCTAAGCTTTAATTTGATATTTTATCCCCTCTAAAAACTTTAAAGTTATTCCCAACCTAGAAATTTTTTTTTGTAACTGAAAATTTTGTATTTTTTGCGGTGAAACCCATCCAGGTTATTTTTTAAAAGAGGGCAAAAGTGTCCATGGAGGCCTTTTAAGGTACGAAATAATTATCAAATTAAAAGTGGTGTTTTCTGAAAGGGAGAACCTAAGCTTTAATTTAGATATAAAATACCCCTCTTTGAAAATTTAAAAGTTTTTCCCCAACCTAGAAATTTTTTTTTAAACTGTATGGGGCTGTATTGTTTGCGGTGAAACCATGCTTGACGTTTTTTAAGGGCTAAGTGTCCATAGGCCGTTTAAGGTGAAAAAATTATCAAATTAAAAAGTATGGTGTTTTCTAAAAGGGAACCCCTAGTTTTTAATTGAATAAAATTATCGGCCTCCTTGAAAATTTTAAAAAGTTTTTCCCCAACCCAAGAAATGTTTTTTTTAACTGTATGGGCTGTTTTTTTTTGCGGTGAAACCGAAGGTTGGGGTTTTTCAGACAATGTCCTGGAGCCGTTTAAGGAAAAAATTAAATTCAAAAATATTGTTTTTCTAAAAGGGGGACCTAACTTTAATTTAAAATTAAATTATGGCCTCCTTAAAAATTTTAAAAAATTATTCCCAACTAGAAATGTTTTTTTGTAACACTGATATTTCTGTATTTTTTGGGTGAAACCACAAGTTCCCGTATTTTAAAGAGTAAGGCCATGAGCCGTTTAATTCGAAAAATTACCAAATTCAAAAGTATGGTGTTTTTCGGAAGGGAGAACCTAAGCTTTAATTTAGATATAATATTATCGCCCCTTGAAAACTTTAAAGTTTTTCCCCACCCCTAGAAAGTTTTTCGTAAGACTGTATAGTGCTGTATTGTTTGCGAAACCCACATCGGGTTGACATTTTTTTACAGATGGCTAAGTGTCCATGGAGGCCGTTTAAGGTACGAAATAATTACCCAAAATTTTCAAAAAGTATGGTTTTTTTCTGAAAGGGAGAACCAAAGCTTTAATTTAGATATAAAATTATCGGCCTCCAATAAAAACTTTAAAAGTTATTCCCAACCCCGAAATGTTTGTTTTGTAACACTGTATAGTTCTGTTTTTTTGGGGTGAAACCGCACGTTGCCCTTTTTTAAAGAGGGCTGGGTTCCAGGGGGCCCGTTTGGTACGAAATAATTACCCAAATTAAAAGTATGGTGTTTGTCTAAAAGGGGGAAAACCCTGCTTTAATTTAGATATAAAACATCGGCCTTTTTAAAAATTTTAAAAAGTTATTAACCATGAAATTTTTTTTTCGTAAGACGTATGGGGCTGTATTGTTTGCGGTGAAACCGGATGCAAGTTGACGGTTTTTTCAGAGGTTGCCCATGGGGGCCGTTTAAGGTACGAAAAATTATCCAAATTTAAAGTATGGTTTTTTTTTCTAAAGGGGGAGAACCAAAGCTTTTAAATAGATATAAATTATCGTTTTGAAAACTTTAAAAGTTTTTCCCCAACCATGAAATGTTTTTTGTAACACTGTATAGTGCTGTATTGTTTGCGGAAAAACCCAAGGGGTTGACTTTTTTTCAGATGGTTTTTCCCATGGAGACCGAAGTCAAAAAAACCCAAATTTCAAAAATTTTGTTTTTTTTCTAAAGGGGGAGCCCCTAAGCTTTAATTTAGATATAAAATTATCGGCCTCCATTGAAAATTTTAAAAAAGTTTTTCCCCAACTAGAAATTTTTTTTTAACACGTATGTTCGTTGTTTGGGGTAAACCGCATGAAAGTTGCCCGTTTTTTTAAAGATAACCATGGAGGCCGTTTATAAAAAAATTTTAAAAACAAAGTATGGTTTTTTAAAGGGGGAAAATGTTTTAAATTTTAGATAAAAAAATTTCGGCCCCCTTTTAAAAATTTTAAAAAGTTTTTCCCCAACCTAAAATTTTTTTTTTGTAACACATGGTTGTATTTTTTGGGTGAAACCGGCAGGTTGACCCATTTTCAGGGGTTAAGGCCCATGGAAGCCTTTTGGGGAAATAATTAACAAATTAAAAATGTATGGGTTTTTCTGAAAGGGAAAACCCTGCTTTAATTTAGATATAATTTTTCCCCCTTGAAAAACTTTAAAGTTATTCCCCATCCTAAAAAAGTTTTTTCGTGACTTATGTTGATTGTTTGGTAAAACCCATGCAAGGAGTTTTTTTACAGATGGTATGCCCATAGGCCGTTTAAGGTCAAAAAATTACCCAAATTAAAAAGTATGGTTTTTAAAAGGAGAACCGTTTTAATTTGATATAAAAAATGGGCCCCCAAAAAAACTTTGTTTTTCCCCAACCCTAGAAATGTTTTTTTTTTAACACTGTATAGTTCTGTTTTTTCGGTAAAACCGCGCAATTCCTTTTTTTAAAGAGGGCAAATTTCCCATGGGGGTTTAAAGGTACGAAAAAATTTACCCAAATTTCAAAAGAGGGTTTGTCTAAAAGGGGAAACCTGCTTTTTTAGAAAAAATTTCGGCCCCCCTTGAAAATTTTAAAAAGTTTTTCCCCAACCAAAATGTTTTTTTTGTAACACTGTATAGTGCTGTATTTTTTGGGGGAAACCTGAAGTTGACGGTTTTTTACAGATGGCAAAATGCCCATGGAGGCCTTTTAAAATCGAAATAAAAACCCAAATTAAAAAGTTTTTTTTTAAAAGGGGAAAACCCTGCTTTTTAATAAAATTTTGGGCCTCCTTAAAATTTTAAAAAGTTTTTCCCCAACCCCCAGAAATTTTTTTTTGTAAACTTAATGTTGATTGTTTGCCGTGAAACATGCAAGTTGAAAACAGATGGCAAAAGGTCCAGGGAGGCCTTTTAAGGACGAAAAAATTTATCCAAATTAAAGTATGGGGTTTTGGGAAGGGGGAAATAAGTTTTTAATTTGAATAAAATTATCGGCCCCCCTTGAAAACTTTGGTTTTTCCCCAACCCAAAATTTTTTTTTTGTAACATTATAGTGCTGTATTTTTTGCTAAAAATGAAGTTGAGGTTTTTTCAAGATGGCTAAGTGTCCATGGAGGCCGTTTAAGGTACGAAAAAATTTCCAAATTCAAAAAGTAGGGTGTTTTCTGAAAGGGGAGAACCTAAGCTTTAATTTAGATATAAAATTATCGGCTCCCTTGAAAACTTTAAAAGTTATTCCCAATCCTAGAAATGTTTTTTTGTAAGACTGTATAGTGCTGTATTGTTTGCCGTGAAACCGCATGCAAGTTGACGGTATTTTACAGATGGCTAAGGTCCATGGAGGACGTTTAAGGTACGAAATAATTACCAAATTCAAAAGTATGGTGTTTTTTCGGAAAGGGAGAACCTAAGCTTTTAATTTAGATATAAAATTATCGGCCTCCTTGAAAACTTTAAAAGTTATTCCAACCTAAAATGTTTTTTGTAACACTGTATAGTGCTGTATTGTTTGCGGTAAACCGAATGCGTTGACGGTTTTTTACAGAGGGTTAATGTCCATGGAGGCCGTTTAATGCACGAAATAATTAACCAAATTCAAAAGTATGGTGTTTTTCTGAAAGGGAGAACCTAGCTTTAATTTAGATAAAATTATCGGCCTCCTTAAAACTTTAAAAGTTTTTCCCCAAAACCCCAGAAAAATTTTTGTAAGAATGTATAGTGTTGTATTGTTTGCCGTGAAACCGCGTGCAAGTTGACGGCATTTTACAGATGGCTAGTGTCCATGGAGGCCGTTTAAGGTACGAAAGAAATTCAAATTCAAAAGTATGGTGTGGAAAGGAGAACCTAGCTTTAATTTAGATATAAAATTACGGGTTCCTTGAAAACTAAAAGTTATCCAATCCAGAATGTTTTTTAAAAAAAAAAAAAAAAAAAAAAAAAAAAAAAAAAAAAAAAAAAAAAAAAAAAAAAAAAAAAAAAAAAAAAAAATTGTTTTGGCAAACCTTGGTCTTTGAGGGGCCCGAGACGTTAGGTGAATTTAAAACCAGTGGGTTTTCGAGGAACCTAATTAAAAAACCCAAAATTGTTTCCCAAAAAAATTTTTAATTAATGCGTATTGCTAAAAATCAATAAAATTTTTTAAAAAGGGTAGGGCGTTTGCAGAAAATAACCAATTAAAGTTTTGAAGGGGAAAATTTATTAATAAAATATGGTCCTAAAACTTAAAGTTATAAAAAAAAAGGAAAATTAAGTTTTTTCCTAAATTTTTTGCATTTAAATTTGCGGCCAGTGGGC